>JAKWIY010002098.1:0-10947 GCA_027704805.1 Solanum corneliomulleri | reverse complement strand
AATAAGATTCTGACCCCTACGACGACCTGCGTGACGGACCATCGCAGGCACGACGGCCCGTCATAGGTTGCGTAATCCCAGTTGGAGTCGGATTTCTGTTTAAGTTTTAAGGGACGTTTTGGACTTCTTTCCTTAATTATAGACTTCGTGGGTTTATATTAATAACTCAATTCTTGAGGGATAAGAGGTAACTTTGGATTAATTAGTGGGGTATTATTGTCATCTTTTACACTTAATTATATGTTAATAATAGGGTAAGAGAAAGAGGTTTGAATAAGAAAATAGAAAGAACAAGAGAGAGAGGGAATTGAACGAAAAGAGAGAAAACGAAGAGGATAGCAAAGCTTTGGGGAAAATTCTTTCTTGATCAATTTTCGATGGAGGTAGGTTATGGTTTTTACGATATTCGTAGTGAACTCTTAATAGTGAATGATATGTATTGATAGTATTGTAAACCCTGCTATATGCTTAATTGTATGCTTGCATGATTGTGATTATGAAATTGTGATAAAATAAGCATTATGAAGCTATCGAATCCTAAATCTTGAAAGAAACCCTAATTCACTTGTTAATGATGATGCCTTAGTGTAAAAGAAGGCTTGATAAATTATATAATGAGATTGATGACGACTTAGTATAAAAGAAGGCTTGATAAATTATATAATGAGATTGATGATGCCTTAGTATGAAAGAAGGCTTGATGAATTAGGGGATCGGGTGCCACGTTCCGGTACCAGGATAGAATGAGGATCGGAGTGTCACGTTCCGACACCAGGATAGTATATGGATCGGGTGCCACGTTCTGGTACCAGGATAGAAATAGAGGATCGGGTGCCACGTTCCGGTACCTGGATAGAATGAGGATCGGAGTGTCACGTTCCGACACCAGGATAGTATATGGATCGGTGCCACGTTCCGGTACCAGGATAGAATGAGGATCGGAGTGTCACGTTCCGACACCAGGATAGTATATGGATCGGTGCCACGTTCCGGTACCAGGATAGAATGAGGATCGGAGTGTCACGTTCCGACACCAGGATAGTATATGGATCGGGTGCCACGTTCCGATACCAGGATAGAATGAGGATCGGAGTGTCACGTACCGACACGAGGGGAATAAAGATAATGAATCTTGAAATATGTTAATGAATTCAATCTAATGAATCTAATTCCCAAATGAGTATGATATTGAGGGTTGAGCCCTCATGGATGAACTTGTTAGTACTTATTGATGATTTTAGTACTTGTTGTTGCTACATGTTGAGTATTATAGTTGATTTATGATATTAACTGATATATACTGTTCTCTATTTTGAGTTGGCCGATGATACTTACTCAGTACTTGTGGTTGTACTGACCCCCTACTTTTATGTTTTCTTCTTTGTTATTTGTGGAATGCAGCAAACGTTCCGTCAACTTCAACTCAATAGTAGATCTAGCCAGTCTTCACGACCTTCGGAAATTCAGGGTGAGCTAATGCGTCTAGCTTGGACTGGATCTTCTTCTTCAAGTCTTGATGCCTTGAACTCCGGCATGGACTAGCTTTTATTTGTTTTAGCTTCTTAGACGTTTTTAGTTTAGTAATTGAGGATAGATGTTCTTGTGATGATGACTTCCAGATTTTGGGGATAATAATAATAGTTTTGAATTGTTTTATAATGAGTTTAAGTCTTCCGCATTATTTTCTGTTGATATATCTTGAAATGTTAAGGTTTAGATGGGTTGGTTCGCTCACATAGGAGGGTAAATGTGGGTGTCAGTCGCGTCCCCGATTTGGGTCGTGACAAACTTGGTATCAGAGCACTAGGTTCATTGGTCTCTCACACAAAGAACGAGTCTCTAGTAGAGTCTTAAGGAACGGTAGGGGGACGCCTTTACTTTTCTTTGAGAGGCTATAGGACTTTAGGAAAATTCCATTCTTTCATTCTTTCTTTCGTGCTACTACTTGAGTCCAATGGGTATCTAGGTGATACAAATTGGTATCTGACCATCTTCACTCTATTTTGCAGATGGTTAGAACTAGAGCAACGACCGCACCAGCAGCAACAACGGCAAGACAAGAAACGACTGAGCCAGCCACTGGGGCTGTGGCTCGAGGAAGAACAGCGGCAAGAGGCCGTGGAAGAGGTCGTGGGAGGACGTCCTCTAGAGGAAGAGGACGAGCCCCTAGCCCATCTGACACTAGGGCGGTGACTCCTCCACCGACTGAGGAGGTAGTAAGAGAGGGTGAGGAAGGGGAAACTGAACAAGAGCAGAATGATGAACTGCCACCCCAACCTACCCCAAAAATGATTAATCAGGTTCTGGCCTATCTTAGCGGTTTATCTGATCAGGGTCAGGCACCTACAGTGGTTTCTGCACCAACACCTCTGGTTTCAGAGGTACGACATGCTGCTGCTGGGGCTCCTCGTATGGATGCCTCATTGGAGATAGGCACATTTCCACGTCTGACTACTGGCCCTATAATGCCAAATGATTAGCATGAAACTTTTCAGTAAGTTCTTGAAATTGAAACCTCCAGTCTTTAAGGGTGCAGAATCTGAGGATGCTTATGATTTTCTGGTTGATTGTCATGAACTACTACACAAGATGGGGATAGTAGAACCGTTTGGCGTTGAGTTCGTAAGCTATCAGTTTCAAGGGAACGCCAAAATGTGGTGGCGATCACATGTTGAGTGTCAACCAACAGAGGCACCACCTATGACTTGGGAATCATTCTCTAGCTTGTTTATGGAGAAGTATATCCCAAGGACTTTGAGAGATAGAAAAAGGGATGAGTTCTTGAGTCTAGAGCAAGGAAGGATGACGGTTAACGCATATGAGGCCAAATTCCGTGCATTATCCAGGTATGCCACCCAACTTTGTTTCAGTCCACAAGAACGGATTCGCCGTTTTGTGAAGGGGTTGAGGTCAGAATTGCGGATTTCAGCCTTACAGGTAGCGGCTACGGCAAAATCCTTCCAAGAGGTGGTAGACTTTGTGATAGAGGTGGAAGGAGTGAAGCCCGATGACTTCACCACGACATCGACATCAAAAAGGTTTCGAAGGGGAGGTGAGTTTAATGGTTCTCACTCTAGAGACAGAGCTCTGAGGCTACTCAGTTCGACCACCATTCAGTCTTCACTACACAGACTGTAGTTGGGGGTCCACCTCAGACCGGTCAACATTTCTCTGAGGGGCCGATGCGTGAACCCAGAGAATGTTATGGATGTGGGGAGATTGGACACATTAAGAGGTATTGTCCAAACCAGAGTTACAGAACCCCACTAGCTAGAGGTAGGGGTGGTCATAGTAGAGGCCGCTTTCTGGAGGACGTGGTGGTCGAGGTAATGGTGGTCACCACAACGGCAGAAGTGATGGCAACTGGAGCCACTACGATACAACATGGTAGGGGCAATGGACAGACAAACGATAGGGCCCATTGTTACGCTTTCCCTGGGAGATCTGAAGCGGAGGCGTCTGATGCTGTTATCACAGGTAATCTTTTGGTTTGTGATGGCATGGCATCTGTATTATTTGACCCTGGCTCCACGTTTTCATATGTATCTTCATCATTTGCTAATGGTCTAAATCTACATTGTGAATTACTTGATATGCCTATTCGTGTTTCTACTCCGGTGGGTGAGTCTGTGGTAGTTGAAAAGGTATATGGTCTTGTTTGGTGAGCTTTGTGGGGAGCAAAACTTATGTATATTTGGTTATTTTAGAAATGGGTGACTTTGATGTAATTCTGGGTATGACTTGGCTTTCCCAATTTTGCGATCTTGGATTGTAATGCTAAAACGGTGACGTTAGCAAGCCTGGGACAGATCCGTTAGTGTGGGAGGGTGACTACACTTCCAATCCGGTGCGTATCATATCCTTTCTTCGTGCTAAGAAAATGGTTAGTAAAGGGTGTTTAGCTTTCTTGGCACATCTCAAGGATGACACTACTCAAGTACCCTCAATTGAGTCAGTTTCGGTAGTCCGTGAGTTTTTGGAGGTGTTCCCTGCAGATCTTCCTGGTATGCCACCAGATAGGGATATTGACTTCTTTATCGATCTTGAGCCTTTAACTCTCTTAATTTGGCGGGAGCCATTCAGAGCAATAGGTTCATTGGTCTCATCACACAAGAACGAGTCTAGTAGAGTCTTAAGGAACGGTAGGGGGACGCCTTTACTTTTCTTTGAGAGGCTATAGGACTTTAGGAAAATTCCATTCTATCATTCTTTCTTTCGTGCTACTACTTGAGTCCAATTGGTATCTAGGTGATACAAATTGGTATCTGATCCATCTTCACTCTATTCGCAGATGGTTAGAACTAGAGCAACGACCGCCCAGCAGCAACAACGGCAAGACAAGAAACGACTGAGCCAGCCACTGGGGCTGTGGCTCGAGGAAGAACAGCGGCAAGAGGCCGTAGAAGAGGTTGTTGGAGGACGTCCTCTAGAGGAAGAGGACGAGCCCCTAGCCCATCTGACACTAGGGCGGTGACTCCTCCACCGACTGAGGAGGTAGTAAGAGAGGGTGAGGAAGGGGAAACTGAACAAGAGCAGAATGATGAACTGCCACCCCAACCTACCCCAGAAATGATTAATCAGGTTCTGGCCTATCTTAGCGGTTTATCTGATCAGGCTCAGGCACCTCCAGTGGTTTCTGCACCAACACCTCCGGTTTCAGAGGTACGACATGCTGCTGCTGGGGCTCCTCGTATGGATGCCTCATTGAGATAGGCACATTTCCACCACTCTGACTACTGGCCCCTATATGCCAATGATCAGCATGAACTTTTCAATAAGTTCTTGAAATTGAAACCTCCAGTCTTTAAGGGTGCAGAATCTGAGGATGCTTATGATTTTCTGGTTGATTGTCATGACTACTACACAAGATGGGATAGTAGAACAGTTTGGCGTTGAGTTCGTAAGCTATCAGTTTCAAGGGAACGCCAAAATGTGGTGGCGATCACATGTTGAGTGTCAACCACAGAGGCACCACCTATGACTTGGAATCATTCTCTAGCTTGTTTATGGAGAAGTATATCCCAAGGACTTTGAGAAATAGAAAAAGGGATGAGTTCTTGAGTCTAGAGCAAGGAAGGATGACGGTTAACGCATATGAGACCAAATTCCGTGCATTATCCAGGTATGCCACCCAACTTGTTTTTCAGTCCACAAGAACGGATTCGCCGTTTTGTGAAGGGGTTGAGGTCAGAATTGCGGATTTCAGCCTTACAGGTAGCGGCTACGGCAAAATCCTTCGAAGAGGTGGTAGACTTTGTGATAGAGGTGGAAGGAGTGAAGCCCGATGACTTCACCACGACATCGACATCAAAAAGGTTTCGAAGGGGAGGTGAGTTTAATGGTTCTCACTCTAGAAGACAGAGCTCTGGAGGCTACTCAGTTCGACCAATTCAGTCTTCACTACAGACTGTAGTTGGGGGTCCACCTCAAACCGGTCAACATTTCTCTGAGGGGCCGATACGTGAACCCAGAGAATGTTATGGATGTGGGGAGATTGGACACATTAAGAGGTATTGTCCAAACCATAGTTACAGAACCCCACTAGCTAGAGGTAGGGGTGGTCATGGTAGAGGCCGCTTTTTCTGGAGGATGTGGGGTCGAGGTAATGGTGGTCACCACAACGGCAGAAGTGATGGCAAACTGGAGCCACTACGATACAACATGGTAGGGGCAATGGACAGACAAACGATGGGCCCATTGTTACGCTTTCCCTGGGAGATCTGAAGCGGAGGCGTCTGATGCTGTTATCACAGGTAATCTTTTGTTTGTGATTGCATGGCTCTGTATTATTTGGCCCTGGCTCCACGTTTTCATATGTATCTTCATCATTTGCTAATGGTCTAAATCTACATTGTGAATTACTTGATATGCCTATTCGTGTTTTCTACTCCAGTGGGTGAGTCTGTGGTAGTTTGAAAAGGTATATAGGTCTTGTTTGGTGAGCTTTGTGGGGAGCAACACTTATGTAGATTTGGTTATTTTAGAAATGGGTGACTTTGATGTAATTCTGGGTATGACTTGGCTTTCTCCGAATTTTGTGATCTTGGATTGTAATGCTAAACGGTGACGTTAGCCAAGCCTGGGACAGATCCGTTAGTGTGGGAGGGTGACTACACTTCCAATCCGGTGCGTATCATATCCTCCTTTCTTCGTGCTAAGAAAATGGTTAGTAAAGGGTGTTTAGCTTTCTTGGCACATCTCATCAAGGATGACCCTACTCAAGTACCCTCAATTGAGTCAGTTTCGGTAGTCCGTGAGTTTTTGGAGGTGTTCCCTGCAGATATTCCTGGTATGCCACCAGATAGGGATATTGACTTCTGTATCGATCTTGAGCCTTTAACTCTCTTAATTTGGCGGGAGCCATTCAGAGCACTAGGTTCATTGGTCTCATCACACAAGAACGAGTCTAGTAGAGTCTTAAGGAACGGTAGGGGGACGCCTTTACTTTTCTTTGAGAGGCTATAGGACTTTAGGAAAATTCCATTCTTTCATTCTTTCTTTCGTGCTACTACTTGAGTCCAATTGGTATCTAGGTGATACAAATTGGTATCTGACCATCTTCACTCTATTTCGCAGATGGTTAGAACTAGAGCACGACCGCACCAGCAGCAACAACGGCAAGACAAGAAACGAGTGAGCCAGCCACTGGGGCTGTGGCTCGAGGAAGAACAGCGGCAAGAGGCCGTGGAAGAGGTCGTGGGAGGACGTCCTCTAAAGGAAGAGGACGAGCCCCTCCCCATCTGACACTAGGGCGGCGGTGACTCCTCCACCGACTGAGGAGGTAGTAAGAGAGGGTGAGGAAGGGGAAACTGAACAAGAGCAGAATGATGAACTGCCACCCCAACCTACCCCAGAAATGATTAATCAGGTTCTGGCCTATCTTAGCGGTTTATCTGATCAGGGTCAGGCACCTCCAGTGGTTTCTGCACCAACACCTCCGGTTTCAGAGGTATGACATGCTGCTGTTGGGGCTCCTCGTATGGATGCCTCATTGGAGATAGGCACATTTCCGCGTCTGACTACTGGCCCTATAATGCCAAATGATCAGCATGAACTTTTGAGTAAGTTCATGAAATTGAAACCTCCAGTCTTTAAGGGTGCAGAATCTGAGGATGCTTATGATTTTCTGGTTGATTGTCATGAACTACTACACAAGATGGGGATAGTAGAACGGTTTGGCGTTGAGTTCGTAAGCTATCAGTTTCAAGGGAACGCCAAAATGTGGTGGCGATCACATGTTGAGTGTCAACCAAAAGAGGCACCACCTATGACTTGGGAATCATTCTCTAGCTTGTTTATGGAGAAGTATATCCCAAGGACTTTGAGAGATAGAAAAAGGGATGGTTCTTGAGTCTAGAGCAAGGAAGATGATGGTTACGCATATGAGGCCAAATTCCGTGCATTATCCAGGTATGCCACCCAACTTTGTTTCAGTCCACAAGAACGGATTCGCCGTTTTGTGAAGGGGTTGAGGTCAGAATTGCGGATTTCAGCCTTACAGGTAGCGGCTACGGCAAAATCCTTCCAAGAGGTGGTAGACTTTGTGATAGAGGTGGAAGGAGTGAAGCCCGATGACTTCACCACGACATCTACATCAAAAAGGTTTCGAAGGGGAGGTGAATTTAATGGTTCTCACTCTAGAGGACAGAGCTCTGGAGGCTACTCAGTTCGACCAATTCAGTCTTCACTACAGACTGTAGTTGGGGGTCCACCTCAGACCGGTCAACATTTCTCTGAGGGGCCGATGCGTGAACCCAGAGAATGTTATGGATGTGGGGAGATTGGACACATTAAGAGGTATTGTCCAAACCAGAGTTACAGACCCCCTAGCTAGAGGTAGGGGTGGTCATAGTAGAGGCCCTTTTTCTGGAGGACGTGGTGGTCGAGGTAATGGTGGTCACCACAACGGCAGAAGTGATGGGCAAACTGGAGCCACTACGATACAACATGGTAGGGGCAATGGACAGACAAACGATAGGGCCCATTGTTACGCTTTCCCTGGGAGATCTGAAGCGGAGGCGTCTGATGCTGTTATCAACAGGTAATCTTTTGGTTTGTGATTGCATGGCATCTATATTATTTTACCCTGGCTCCACGTTTTCATATGTATCTTCATCATTTGCTAATGGTCTAAATCTACATTGTGAATTACTTGATATGCTATTCGTGTTTCTACTCTCGGGGGGGTGAGTCTGTGGTAGTTGAAAAGGTATATAGGTCTTGTTTGGTGAGCTTTGTGGGGAGCAACACTTATGTAGATTTGGTTATTTTAGAAATGGGTGACTTTGATGTAATTCTGGGTATGACTTGGCTTTCTCCAAATTTTGCGATCTTGGATTGTAATGCTAAAACGGTGACGTTAGCCAAGCCTGGACAGATCCGTTAGTGTGGGAGGGTGACTACACTTCCAATCCGGTGCGTATCATATCCTTTCTTCGTGCTAAGAAAATGTTAGTAAAGGGTGTTTAGCTTTCTTGGCACATCTCAGGATGACACTATCAAGTACCTCAATTGAGTCGGTTTCGGTAGTCCGTGAGTTTTTGGAGGTGTTCCCTGCAGATCTTCCTGGTATGCCACCAGATAGGGATATTGACTTCTGTATCGATCTTGAACCGGGTACTCGCCCCATTTCTATACCACCGTATAGAATGGCTCCCGCCAAATTAAGAGAGTTAAAGGCTCAACTTCAAGAGTTGTTGAGCAAAGGCTTCATTAGACCAAGTGCATCTCCTTGGGGTGCTCCGGTTTTGTTTGTGAAGAAGAAGGATGGGAGTTTTCGGATGTGCATACACTACCGGCAGTTGAACAAGGTAACTATTAAGAACAAGTATCCTCTTCCTCGCATTGATGACTTGTTCGATCAGTTACAAGGTGCTTGTATCTTCTCTAAGATTGATTTGAGATCCGGTTACCATCAATTGAAAATACGGGCAACGGATGTGCCAAAGACTGCTTTTCGGACTAGGTGTGGGCATTATGAATTTGTAGTGATGTCCTTTGGTCTTACAAATGCCCCCGCTGCTTTCATGAGCTTGATGAATGGGATATTTAGCCGTATTGGGATCTCTTTGTGATCGTATTTATGATATACTGGTATATTCTAAAAGTAAGAAGGAACATGAGGAGGCATTGAGGATTGTTTTGGAAATGTTGAGGGAGAAAAAGCTTTATGCCAAGTTCTCTAAGTGTGAGTTTTGGCTAGATGCAGTGTCCTTCTTGGGGCACGTGGTTTCTAAGGATGGAGTGATGGTGGATCCATCTAAGATTGAGACGGTGAAAAACTGGGTAAGGCCTACAATGTATCAGAAATAAGGAGTTTTTGTGGGGTTAGCTACTACTACTACCGCCGATTTGTCAAGGGGTTCTCTTCCATTGCTTCCCAATTAACGAACTTGACTAAGCAGAATGTTCCATTTGTATGGTCGGATGAGTGTGAGAAAGCTTTCAGAAACTCAAGACCTTGTTGACTACCGCCCAATTCTTACTTTGCCAGTAGAGGGTAAGAACTTCATCGTTTATTGTGATGCATCCTATTCGGGTTTGGGTGCAGTGCTAATGCAAGAGAAGAATGTGATTGCTATGCTTCGAGGCAATTAAAGGTGCATGAACGGAACTATCCGACCCATGATTTGGAGTTGGCCGCGGTAGTATTTGCACTAAAGCAATGGAGACACTATTTGTATGGGGTTAAGTGTGAAGTCTACACGGACCATCGTAGTCTACAGTACGTCTTTACTCAAAAGATTTGAACTTGAGACAGAGGAGATGGATGGAACTACTGAAAGACTACGACATCACTATCTTGTATCATCCGGGAAAAGCGAATGTTGTGGCGGATGCTCTAAGTAGAAAGGCCGGAAGCATGGGAAGTCTAGCTCATTTGAAAGTTTCTAGACGCCCATTGGCTAGAGAGGTGCAAATTCTGGCTAATGACCTTATGAGGTTAGAAATAAATGAGAAGGGAGGATTGTTAGCTTGTGTAGAGGCGAGATCTTCTTTTCTTGACAAGATCAAGGGAAAACAGTTTGATGATGGAAGCTAAGTCGAATCCGAGATAAGTGTTACAAGGAGAGGCTAAAGAAGCAACAATCGATGAGGAAGTGTTTTGAGGATTAAGGGAAGGGTATGTGTACCCCGCATCGATGATTTGATCAACACTATTTTGACAGAGGCTCATAGTTCCGGATATTCTATACATCCGGGTGCAACCAAGATGTATTGTGACCTAAAGCAACACTTTTGGTGGAGTAGAATGAAGCGCGATATTGTTGACTTTATTGCCAAATGTCCAAACTGTCAACAAGTAAAGTATGAACACCAAAGGCCCGGAGGAACGCTTCAGAGAATGCCCATTTCTGAATGGAAGTGGGAGAGAATCGCAATGGACTTTGTGGTTGGTCTTCCAAAGACAATGGGTAAGTATGACTCCATTTGGGTGATTGTTGATAGGTTAACTAATTCTGCTCATTTTATTCCGGTCAAGGTGACTTACATGCAGAGAGGTTAGCCAAGATCTATATCTCAGAAATCGTTCGATTGCATGGGGTTCCACTATCCATTATATCAGATAGAGGTACGCAATTTACTTCTAAGTTTTGGAAAACATTGCATGTAGAATTGGGTACTAGGTTGGACCTTAGTACCGCGTTCCATCCTCAGACCGATGGTCAGTCTGAGCGAACGATTCAAGTGTTGGAGGATATGCTTCGCGCATGCGTGATAGAGTTTGGTGGCCATTGGGATAGCTTCTTACCTTTGGCAGAGTTTTCATACAATAATAGCTATCACTCCATATTGATATGGCTCCATTTGAAGCATTGTATGGGAGGAGGTGTAGATCTCCCATTGGTTGGTTTGATGCATTCGAGGTTAGACCTTGGGGTACTGACCTCTTGAGGGATTCGTTAGATATGGTGAAGGGCATTCAAGAAAAGCTTCTAGCGGAGC
>JAKWIY010002097.1:0-11008 GCA_027704805.1 Solanum corneliomulleri | reverse complement strand
GTGTAATCTGCATCTGAAATGAAAATCTGTCGCACCTCATCCACTAGCCCTGCATGCAACACAAATTTAAAGAAGAGTTTTATTTAGAAGAACATATATTTGATAACCAAAAGTATTATTAAGAAAATTATATAAGAAAAGTTTTTAGATAGCTACATCATAGTATATCTTGATTGATACATAAAATAATTACCAAAATTACCTGCTTTGACCATTTGATCAACCCTCTTGTCAACTCTACGGTTCAAGACTGATTGCTCAACATCAATCCAAATAAAGCAACTATCATACTTATATTTGAACATGAACACAGGATCCTCCACAAGTTTTTCAATATACAATTTTGACCCTCCAACAATAATTGGAACACGTTGAGTCTTCAGTATTTTTCTATATAGACGATAGCTTGCAAACAAAAATCTTCAGCTTTGAAGTTTGAATCTGGTTCAATTTCACCTAAGAAAATGTGATCAAATTAACTTTCTCAGAATTTAAAGAAATAATTTTTTAATAGTAAAGTATATTTTTCACTAGAATCTATAATTACTACTATAAAATTATCTAGGTAGTCATTTGTATTAAGTTTGTGAATTCACACAATAATAGAAACAGAAGAAGAAGAAAGAAGAAACGCAGAGACAGAGTTCGTAGGGAGAATTTGGAATCAATCTATCTTCCTCTTTTTCTTATTGATCATTTTTGTACATCTATACTTCATCATCTATATATAGAGGTTTACAATTGCTGTTAGTTTGTTACCAACTAACTCTTCAACTAGCATAACAGAATCCTGACTGAAAAATGGAAAGCATGTGACAAGCATGTGACTCTAACTAACACATGTGACTTTAACTAACATTTGAACTAACCAATCATAAAACTACACCTCATCATATCTACATTTCAATACACCCCCTCAAACTGAAGGGTGAAAGACATCTAGAACACCAAGTTTGGTCATGAGGAGATGATGTTGATTTTCCCCTAGCCCTTTTGTCAAAATATCAGCAGGCTGCATGGTAGTGGACAAATGTTGAATATCAATGAACCATGACTTCACCTTTTCTCGAATGAAATGGCAATCAATATCGATATGTTTCGTACGCTCCTGAAAATCTGGATTTTCAGCTATTTGAATGGCTGATTTGCTGTCTGTGAACACTGAAATTGGAGTGGCACCAGGAAAGTGTAATTCATTAAGTAAACCTGCTAACCAGATCAGTTCAGCAACAAGGGCTGCCAGACTTCTATACTCTGCTTCAGCTGAACTCCTACTTACTGTCTGCTGCTTCTTTGATTTCCACGAAATAAGAGAATCTCCAAGTTTTACCATGTAGCCAGTTATTGACCTTCTTGTGTTTGAACATGATGCCCAATCTGAGTCATAGTATCCTGTGAGTTTTGTAACACCAGTACCTCTTCTAAGCATTACTCCAAGTCCTAAGGTTTTTAATATATCTTACTACCCTTAATGATGCCTCCCAATGTGAAACCTTAGGGTGTTGCATGAATTGACTCAGAACTTGAACACTGAAACAAATGTCAGGTCTGGTAATTGTCAAATACAACAATTTACCAATCAATCTTTGGTATGCTGTAACATCTTCTAGCTCTGCATCATCAGATCCACCAGTGTGTTGATCAAACTCCACACTAGTCAATTTTTGATTGAATTCTAAAGGAGTGCTTACAGTCTTTGCTCCACTCAATCCAGTCTCTGAGATTAGTTGTAAAGCATACTTTCTTTGATTCAATAACAACCCTTCTTTGGACTTCAAGATTTCAATTCCCAAAAAATATCCGAGGCTTCCCAAGTCTTTCATTTTAAAATTTTTGTGTAATGTGTCTTTGGCTTCTTGAACCATTGTGGAGCTATTTCCAGTTATCAAAAGATCATCAACATATACTAAAATCAAAACCATTTCAGTTCCTTCCTTTCTAATAAAAAGAGAGTTATCATGAACACTTTGAGAGTATCCTGCTTCCAACAATGCTTCAGTGAATTTAATATTCCATTGTCTAGAAGCCTGCTTAAGACCATAAAGTGACTTCCTCAGCTTGCAGACCTTAGATTCCCCCTGTCCTTGGAAGCCTAGAGGAAGTGCCATGTATATGTCTTCAATTAAATCACCTTGCAAGAAGGCATTGTTATCATACATTTGAGATAAATCCCAACCACAAGAAGCTGCCAGGCTAAGAACAGTTCTAATAGTAACCATCTTTGCAACTAGGGAAAAAGTATCATGATAGTCAAGTCCTTCTCTTTGAGTATAACCTTTGGCAACTAGTCGAGCTTTGTATCTATCCACATCACCATTAGACTGATACTTTATCTTGTATACCCATTTTGATCCAATTGCTTTCTCACCTGGAGGTAAGTCTACAATTGTCCAGGTGTTATTATCTTCTAAAGCCTTAATCTCTTGTTTCATAGCATCAATCCACTTCTTATCTTGTGATGCTTCATGAAAAAATTGAGGTTCTACAACTGCTGAAAAAGCTTGTAAATAAGATTGATATCCCGAGGAGACATTGTCATAACAGAAATGATTAGTGATTGAATGAGGACTGGATTTATGAGGCACAACATAATCTTTGATCCACACAGGAGGCTTGCTTGTTCTGGTAGTCTTTCTGGATCCAACATTAATTGGAGGTTCATTATGAGAACTATGAGAACTTTCCTGCAGACCATCAGTGTTATTGGAAATCTCTTCAATATGAGTAAGACATGGGTCCAAGTTTACATCATTGCTAGCATCATCTACATTATCAAGAAAAGGTGCTAGCAAAGGACAAGGACCTGTATCAGCAGATTGCATGAGCTTAAAAGGAAACACAGTCTCTCTGAATACAACATCCCTGCTAATGAACATAATTTTTGCCTCAAGATAATATAGCTTATATCCTTTCTGTGTGGAATAAAAACCCATTAAAACAGCTTTCTTAGCTCTGGCTTCAAACTTTCCACCTCTTGGTAAGGTAGTAGCAAAACACAAACATCCAAATACTCTTATATGTTCTAGTTTTGGAGCATTTCCAAACAACCTTTCATAAGGAGATTGTCCATTCAACACACCAGTAGGTAACCTGTTAATTAAGTAGACTGCAGTTTGTACACATTCACCCCAGAATCTACTAGGAACATGAGACTGCAATTTTAAAGCTCTACTTGTGTCAAGTATATGCCTATGTTTCCTTTCAACAATACCATTTTGTTGTGGAGTATATGCACAACTACTTTGATGTATAATAC
Organism: Solanum corneliomulleri; assembly: GCA_027704805.1. NCBI lineage: Eukaryota > Viridiplantae > Streptophyta > Magnoliopsida > Solanales > Solanaceae > Solanum > Solanum corneliomulleri. The sequence goes on along the minus strand of JAKWIY010002097.1, from coordinate 7,752 downwards.
CAAAAGAGGATAACAATTCATTTACTTGACTGTTAAAGAACTCAGTTCCATTGTCAGATCTCAACACCTTTATTGCACAATCAAACTGATTACAAACCATTGCTATAAAACTTCTTAAAATAACTACTACATCCTTCTTAGTTTGCAGTAAAGAAACCCATGTAAATCTGCTAAAGTCATCAACTATAGTCACAAAATATTGTTTTCTATCATAAGTTGGATCTTTATGAGGTCCCCAAACATCTAGATGTACCAACTGAAACATCTTATTACTATGAGTAACACTAGAAGGGAATGTGAGTCTACATTGTTTTGCCAAAGGACAAATCAAACAATCTTCATGTACAGTCTCAACCAGTTTATTCTTCAATATATGTAGATGTTGCAATACTTTCAAAGAAGGATGTCCTAGTCTAAGGTGCCAAAGTTTATGTTCTTCTGAGTTCTTGCTTTTGAGTGCTGCTCCAACAGTAGGTATTACTTCTTGTCTGAGAATATACAAGCCATCATTCTCCTTACCAATCCTAATCACCTCTCCAGTAAAGAGAGCCTGCATTACACATAAATCAGGATAGAAAGACACACTACATTTTAGATCCTTGGTTAGTTTAGAAATCGACAGCAAGTTGAACCTAAAATCTGGTACATGCAAAACATTTCTTAACTTGCAGTTCCCCAAAATCACTGCATCTCCTATATGTTTCACATGAATTTTATTTCCTGTTGGCACTGGCACTTTATTACAACTGGATTCTGATAATTTTCTACATTCACTCAATATATCACAGCATGTAATGTGATGTGTTGCTCCTGAATCAATAATCCATCTCACTGCATTTCCACTATCATTAACAGTTAAAGGATTCATACCTGCAGCATTAGCCTCAGACCTACAGGTTCCTGTAGGTGAAGAAGGAGATAACATCTTAGTAACTTGCTCATATTGTTCCTTTGTGAAATATCCTCCTGGAAAATAGAAGTTTGATGCTGATCCAGATCCAGATGACTCAGAAGTGAAATTATTTGCATATGCTTCATTCACAGATCCAGATCCCTTTCTCTTACTCTTAAAATCTGCTGGAAATCCTACAATTCTATAACAACTTTCTCTGGTATGACCTTTGTAACCGCAATGATCACAAACTAATCCCATCCTTCTACCTTGTGAATTCTGACCCTGAGTCTTCTTAGTATGCAAGTTGTTGTTCATCTGATTATTGTTCATTTGATTATTGAAATTATGTGGTTGAGCACTTCTTCCTGCCATCATTGTGAGAGGTTCTTTACCTCCTTCTGTTTGTCCTAGCTTCCTTTGACTTTCTTCTTGTATAGCCATTGCATAGGCTTGGTTTACACTTGGAACAGATGGACTCAACAAAATAGAACTCCTCACTTGAGCATAACTCTCATTCAAACCTACCAAAAACTGCAATAACCTTTGCTGTTTAACATGTTCAGCATGTGAACTTGATTCAACACAATCACAAGATGGAGAAGGTACCATTACATCCATCTCATCCCATAGATCTCTCATTTTGGAATAATAGGCTGTTACAAAATCAGTTCCTTGTGACAATATACTAATCTCTTTCCATAGGTGAAAAATCCTTGTCAAATTGGATTTATCAAACCTTTCCTTGAAGTCATTCCAGATCTTCTTCGAACTAGAAGCATATACTATGCTAGTCATCAACTCTGGTGCAACTGCTGCACTTATCCAAGATAAACAACTGCATCACATCTTTCCCATCTAACTGCCAGATCTCCCTTGTACGAACTCTTAACACATGTGCCATCAACAAATCCAAGTTTATTTTTGACTAGTAGTGCTAATCGCATAGATCTGCTCCACACTATAATTCTCTGGTCCTGTGAGCTTCATAGGAATCAAGGCAACACCAGGTATGTCTGATGCTTGAAGATGAAATGGATGGTTGTGATTCGACTTGGATTATCTTCTACCTCTGTACTCTGTGATTCCACCATTGTTGCAGCTTCAACAATTGCAGAAATTATAGATTCAAACCTTCAGAAATCCTTTGATCGATGCTTTGATACCATATTAAGTTTGTGAATTCACACAAAAATAGAAACAGAAGAAGAAGAAAGAGGAAACGCAGAGACAGAGTTTGCAGGGAGAATTTGGATGCAATCTATATTCCTCTTTTTCTTATTGATCATTTTTGTACATCTATACTTCATCATCTATATATAAAGGATTACAATTGCTGTTAGTTTGTTACCAACTAACTCTTCAACTAGCATAACAGAATCCTAACTGAAAAATGGAAAGCATGTGAGTCTAACTAACACATGTGACTCTAACTAACATTTGAACTAACCAATCATGAAACTACACCTCATCATATCTACATTTCAATAATTTGATATAAGTATTCTTGAGAAAAAACATATATACCTAACAAATAGTGTCGTACACCTTGTTTCTCAGTGTGAGTGATCTTGTTTGTAACAATTTCAAGTCCCTTGTAAACTTGCATTTTATCCGAGTTGATTATTTCTCCTCGAAAATGGGTGGCAAGGTCAACAGAGAGACGGGATTTTCCCGTTCCTGTGGCCCCCATTATGAAGATCACTTTCTTCTTGTTGAACTCTTCATTGTTGATGAAAGTATTCATTTAATCTACAAAAAAAAAATAAGTTTATAATAGTTAATTCATAAAGTCAGACATTAAAAAATCTTGTAAATATAAAGCTAGTAAGTAGAAACCTTGCTTGACTTGGAATATTCTATCTAAAAATATAAAATTTTCTTGATGGTGGATGTCAAAAAAAATAAATTACATTCAGCTTTTATAGTAAAATCTTTTTGTGGACTTATTAATTGACATACCAATTTAATAATTACTGATATACTTTAGGATAAGAATGACTTTTAAAAGTTTATAGATATATCAACTTGAATTTTGGTAATTATTATTAAATATATTTTAGGAAAAAGTTATTAGTGTAAGTTGTTAGGAGATCACATAGAGTTGGGCTTTTATAGTAAAAATGTGATTTTTATAGACCTATTAATTAGTAAACCAAATTAAATATATATAAATTCATATCTTTTAGAATAAGAATAGTTCATTAAAATATTTAGAGATATGTCACCTTAAATTTTGGCGATTAAGCTTAAATTATTTTAGGATGACGTTTCTAGATGTATATTGTTATGAGATCACAAGTAGTTACAAAAGGATTGTACAAAGAACTCAATAATATTTCTGACGGAATATATTCAAGTGATAATGAGTCAAATGTTACACTATTCAACAGCACATCATAATTGTTAAGTCTAATTCCATAAGAGGGAAGTGAACAATTATCGATAACTATTTCAATTACGAGTATTTATATTAACTTGTGCACCATATATGTCACAACCCAAATCGGGGACGCGACTGGCACCCACATTTACCCTCCTATGTGAGCGAACCAACCTATCTAAACCTTAACATTTCAAGATATATCAACAGAAAATAATGCGGAAGACTTAAACTCATTAATAAAACAATTCAAAACTATTATTATTATCCCCAAAATCTGGAAGTCATCATCACAAGAACATCTATCTCAAATTACTAAACATAGAATGTCTAAGAACAAAAATAACTAAAAAGCTAGTCCATGCCGGAAGTTCAAGGCATCAAGACTTGAAGAAGAAGACCCAGTCCAAGCTAGACGCATTAGCTCACCCTGAATTTCCGATGAAGTGAAGACTGGCTAGATCTACTGTTGAGTTGAAGTTGACGGAACGTTTGCTGCATTACACAAATAACAAAGATGAAAACATAAAAGTAGGGGGTCAGTACAACCACAAGTACTGAGTAGATATCATCGGCCAACTCAAAATAGGGAACAGTATATATCAATAATAATGTAAATCAACTAGAATACTCAACATGTAGCAATAACAATATTATAATCATCAACAAGTACCATCAAGTTCATCCATGAGGACTCAATTCTCAATACCATACTCATTTGGGAATTAGATTCATTAGATTGAATTCATTAACATATTTCAAGATTCATTATATTTATTCCCCTCGTGTCGGTACGTGACACTCCGCTCCATCTACTATCCTGGTGTCGGAACGTGACACTCCGATCCTCATATACTATCCTGGTACCGGAACGTGGCACCCGATCCATATACTATCTGGTGTCGGAACGTGACACTCCGATCCTCATTCTATCCTGGGTACCAGAACGTAACACCCGATCCCTATTCCTGGTGTCGGAACGTGACACTCCGATCCTCATTCTATCCTGGTATCGGAATGTGGCACCCGATCCATATTCTATCCTGGTGTCGGAACGTGACACTCCGATCCTCATATACTATCCTGGTACCGGAACGTGGCACCCGATCCCCTAATTCATCAAGCCTTCTTTTACACTAAGGCATCATCATTCTCATTATATAATTTACCAAGCCTTCTTTCATACTAAGGCATCATCAATCTCATTATATAATATATCAAGCCTTCTTTTATACTAAGGCATCATTATTAACAAGTAAATTAGGGTTCTTTCAAGATTCGGGATTCAATAGCTTCATCATGCTTTGTTAGTTCATCACAATTTCATAATCATAATCATGCAAGCATACAATTTAAGCACATAGTAGGGTTTACAATACTATCAACACATATCATTCACTATTGAGAGTTTACTACGAGTAGCATGAAAACCATAACCTACCTCCACCGAAGAATTGAATTCAAACAAGCAAATTCCTCAAGCTTTGATATTCCTCTTCGTTTCTCCTCTCACGTTCAATCCCTCTTTCTCTTTGTTCTTTCTGTTTGTTTTATTCAAACCCTCTTTCCTTTACCCTAATTATCATATAATTAAGACTAAAAGAGGACAATAGAACCCACTAATTAACTTAAGGTTACCTCTTTTAACCCCCAAGTAATTAGACTTATTAATATTAACCCTCAATCTTTATAATTAAGGAAAGAATAGTCCAAAACGACCCTTAAAACGTGTAGAGGAATCCTATTCTGCCTGGGATTTGCGCAACCTGTGACGGGCCGTCGTGCCTGCGACGTTCCGTCACGGTGGTCGTCGCAGCCTCCCAAAATCCAGGTGAACTGTGACGGTCCGTCCTGCACCTCCGTCCTGACGGTCAGAAACTCGTTTCTTGTACCAAATTCTCAAAAGTTGAAGTGTTTTGCAACGGGAACTCACGACGGTTCGTCGTGGATGTGACGGCACGTCCTGCAGGTCCGTCACAATTTATAGAGAGTCGATTTTCAGTATTCAATTTCAGAATTCTAAGTATGCTGAAACGATGCACCTTCGACGGGCCGTCGTGCCTGTGACGGTCCGTCGCAGTGCCCGTGGTCCTGGCCAGTTTTTCCAGAATTAAAATCTGCTGCTCAAAACGACTAAACAGGTCGTTACAATAGATACCAATTTACCCATCGTTCGTCCCCGAACGATCAAAAGAAGAAAAACAATGGCGAAAAGGAGTACCTGAATCTGTAAACAGATGTGGGTATTTTTCTTGCATATCTGCCTCCTTCTCCCAAGTAGCTTCTTCAACCGGTTGATTCTTCCATGGACCTTGATGGATGCAATTTCTCTCGACCTCAACTGCAAACCTCTCTATCTAAAATAGCAACTGGTTCCTCCTCATAAGTCAAATTCTCATCAAGCAAAACTGAATCCCAACGGATGATGTAGTTTCCATTCTCGTGGTATCTTTTCAACATGGATACGTGAAAATACCGGATGCACTCCGGACAGCCCTGGGGGCAAGGCTAATTCATAAGCCACCTCCCCTATTCGCTTAAGCACTTCAAATGGTCCAATTACCTTGGACTTAACTTACCTCTTTACCAACCGCATCACCCCTTTCATGGGTGAAACCTTCAACAAGACTTGTTCACCTTCCATGAACTCCAAGTCTCTAACCTTCCGGTCTGCATACTCCTTTTTTCTACTTTGCGCCGCCTAGAAGCTTTTCTTGAATGCGCTTCACCTTATCTAACGAATCCCTAAGAGGTCAGTACCCCAAGGTCTAACCTCAAATGCATCAACCACCCCAAGGGAGATCTACACCTCCTCCCATACAATGCTTCAAATGGAGGGCCATATCAATACTGGAGTGATAGCTATTATTGTATGAAAACTCTGCCAAAGGTAAGAAGCTATCCCAATGGCCACCAAACTCTATCACGCATGCACGAAGCATATCCTCCAACACTTGAACGTTCGCTCCAACTGACCATCGGTCTGAGGGTGAAATGCAGTGCTAAGGTCCAACCTAGTACCCAATTCGGCATGCAATGTTTTCCAAAACTTAGAAGTAAATGCGTACCTCTATCTGATATGATGGATAGTGGAACCCCATGCAATCGAACGATTTCTGAGATGTAGATTTTTGCTAACTTCTCTGCATTGTAAGTCACCTTGACCGAAATGAAATGAGCAGGACTTAGTTAACCTATCAACAATCACCCAAATGGAGTATAACTTACCCATTGTCTTGGAAGACCAACCACAAAGTCCATTGCGATTCTCTCCCACTTCAATTCAGGAATGGGCATTCTCTGAGCGTTCCTCCGGGCCTCTGGTGTTCCTTTACTTGTTGACAGTTTGGACATTTGGCAACAACTCAACAATATCTCGCTTCATTCTACTCCACCAAAAGTGTTGCTTTAGGTCGCGATACATCTTGGTTGCACCAGGATGTATAGAATACCGAACTATGAGCCTCTGTCAGAATAGTGGTGATCAAATCACCGATGCGGGGTACACATACCGTTCCCTTAATCCTCAAAACACCTTCCTCATCGATTGTTGCTTCTTTAGCCTCTCCTTGCAACACCTTATCTCGAATCGGATCAATTTCTCATCATCAAACTGTCCCCTTAATCTTGTCAAGGAAAGAGGATTTGCCTCCACACAAGCTAACATCCTCCCTTCTCATTTACTTCTAATCTCATGAGGTCATTAGCCAAAATCTGCACTTCTCTAGCCAATGGGCGTTCAGAAGCTTGCAAATGAGCTAGACTTCCCATGCTTCCGCCCTTCTACTAGAGCATCCGTCACAACATTCGCGTTTCCCGGATGATACAAGATAGTGATGTCGTAGTCCTTCAGTAGTTCCATCCATCTCCTCTGTCTCAAGTTCAAATCTTTTTGAGTGAAGACATACTGTAGGCTACGATGGTCCGTATAGACCTCACACTTAACCCCATACAAATAGTGTCTCCATTGCTTTAGTGCAAATACTACCGCGGCCAACTCCAAATCGTGGGTCGGATAGTTACGTTTATGCACCTTCAATTGCCTCGAAGCATAAGCAATCACATTCTTCTCTTGCATTGGCACTGCACCCAAACCAGAATAGGATGCGTCACAATAAACAATGAAGTTCTTACCCTCTACTGGCAAAGTAAGAATTGGTGCGGTAGTCAACAAGGTCTTAAGCTTCTGAAAGCTTTCCTCACATTCATCTGACCATACAAATGGAACATTCTGCTTAGTCAAGTTCGTCAATGGGAAGCAATAGAAGAGAATCCCTTGACAAATCGGCGGTGGTAGGAGAGTAGCTAGCTAGCCCCACAAAGCTCCTTATCTCTGACACATTAGTAGGTCTTACCCAATTTTTCACCGTCTCAATCTTAGATGGATCCACCATCACTCCATCCATAGAAACCACGTGCCCCAAGAAGGACATGCATCTAGCCAAAACTCACACTTGGAGAACTTGGCATAAAGCTT
>JAKWIY010002096.1:0-10997 GCA_027704805.1 Solanum corneliomulleri | reverse complement strand
AAGGCATCATCAATCTTATTATATAATATATCAAGCGAATTATTTTATTTCAAGATTTGGGATTCAATAGCTCATTCATGCTTTATTAATTTTCATCACAATTTCATAATCATAATCATGCAAGCATACAATTTAAGCACATAGCAGGGTTTACAATACTATCAACATAACATTCACTATTAAATTCATACGAATATCGTAACATAACCATAACCTACCTCCACCGAAGACTAGTGATCAAGCAAGAATTCCCAAAGCTTTGATTTTCCTTCGTTGTCTCCCTCTTATTCGATCGATTCCTCTTTTTCCATTTTTCTTTCTCTTTGTTGTTATTCAATCCTCTCTCTCTTTTCCCTAATTAACACCTAATTAACATATATTAGTGTAAAGAGGACAATAAAACCCACTAATTAACTTAAGGTTACCTCTTTTAACCCCAAGTAATTAGACTTATTAATATTAACCCTCAATCTTTATAATTAAGGAAGAATAGTCCAAAACGACCTTAAAACGTGTAGAGAAAATCCTAATTTTCCTGGATGGGCGCAACCTGTGACGGGCCGTCGTGCCTTCGATGGTCCGTCACGCAGGTCGTCCGCAGCTCCCAGATCCTGGTGAGCTGTGACGGCCCGTCACACCAGTGACGTCCGTCCTGCACCTCCGTCTGACGGTCAGAAACTTGTTTCTTATACCAAATTCTCAAAGTTGAAGTGTTTTGCAACGGAAACTACGACGGTTCGTCGTGGATGTGATGGCACGTCCTGCAGGTCCGTCACAATTTACAGAGAGTCGATTTTCATATCCAATTTCAGAATTCTACGTGTCATGGAACGAAACCTCCACGACGGGCCGTCGTGACTACGACGGTCCGTCGTGACTTCCGTCGTTCCAGCCAGTTTTCCAGAATTAAATTGTTTGCTCAAAACCACTAAACAGGTCGTTACAGAAATATCCTGTTATGAAGTATGCCTACCTTGGTTAGTGGGTATAGTTTCTTTCCATTTTAAGATTGACTTAAGATTATAGTTGCTTGTCGAATATTAAAGTAGGCCCTTAGTGAACACTTCTAAGGGGGTAACACCTGAATAGGGTGACTTCATGATATGCTTAGTGTGTGAGGAAGAATGGGATACCCCACATGCATTGGACAAGTGTGCCTTCAGGTTTCCTAGGGGTATAGTGCTCTACTTAAGTATGAAGGTGGGATATAACCAAGAATAACGAAAGAGAGGTACTTCACTTAGGTAGTAGTATGGTATACTACCTTAGCCTTGCACAAGTATACTTAACAGTGGCTTGGGACGTAGTTCACTTGAGTATAAAGGACAAATAATTGAAGTATGAAATTGTGATTATGTCTTATGTTGACTTTTTATGATATGTTTCTTATGTTATTACATCTTATGGTTATGTCTTATGTTGTCTAACCATTTGAGATGCTCCTATAATGTTATGTTAGCTTCCATACTTAGTACTTTTGTACTAAAACATATTGCCTACATTCTAACCAAATGTAGGGTTGGATCTTTGAGTTCTCTTTAAGGGTAGAGTTTGAAGAACTTAGAAGATTGAAGATCTTTGTGAGTCCTCAGGTCATTGAGGACAATATCCATTTACCTTCATACCATTTACTTTTATGATTTAGACTTTATGTGGTCTGTGTCCCATGACTTTATTCCTTTCATTCATAGATGGTTTGGGACAATAATGTTAGAAAGACTTCCTCTTCTATGAAATAATTTTTCGAGTTATGTTTTAAATTCTTCCATATTTTCTAATGAATGTGATGAATGAATGATAAGGCTTGTACAAGATCTCTTCGAGATCGAATATACCATGTTACGACAGGGGGTACTCTTGAGTCATTATAATATGATATGAGATGTATAATATTAATAAAATTTTATGCGTTCTATACTTGACTTCTCTTTTGTTTATAATCCCACTCACTCTAAAGTAGAAAAAAATATTTATTGTGCATAAACTATAAAGTAAATGTAGATGCGCCGGGTAGGTAGATCGACAATTAATTTTCTTTATATACTTTGGAAATTAATTCACTTTTATTCATCTCAACCTTTGAGTTATAATGTCATTCATACCCACTAAACGTTTCTTTGATCATCTACTTCCTCCATTAGAAAACCCTTCTTTGCATCATATTCTCTCTCTCTAGTACAGTACAAAACATCATTAGTTTCTCTTATAAGATCATTTTTAATTTTTTTACATTTAATTATATATCATTTTATATAGATTTAAAATTAATGATCATGACTGGGATATAGCAGACGTTCATAAGAAGTTAAAATATTAATAAACCTGACAATGTTGTAGCTTCGAAGTTATACTTGGACTTCTTTAAATGTGTTTGGAATTCTTTTGATGACTTTTTTGTTCAAGACATGACTAATTTTAATGGTTTATCTGAAATTTTCTCTTTAGAATTTGATAACTGCTCACTAGGAAAAACCAGATGATCAAGTCACAATCATGAAAAAAAATGGTAATCAACAGTTGTAATAACATCCCATTCAACCATCTCAATTTATCCAACAAACCTCTCTTCCTCCATCAAAAACAGTAGTGTGTGTTCCACCAACAACTACAACAACAAAAGAATGGATTGATCTACAACAACTCTATATAGGGGCTAACAATTATTCTATATTTAATTTTTTCCATGGAGACTCCTTTGATTCAAACTAGAACAAGGAATCCATTCACATCGTTACATTTTATGTGTGTATATTTCAAATTTTTATTTTAGTACTTCTGATTTGAAATTAGAAAAAATCATTCAATAAGGATTACAGATGAATTATTTAAGGGGATTCTCTTGATGCATGAATTGTTCTGCCCATGAATCCTTCTTTGCTTTGTTAGCAAGACTAGAGCAATTGTAACGACCTGTTTAGTCGTTTTGAGCAGCAGATTTAATTCTGGAAAATTGGCTGAGACGACGGACCCCACGACGGACCGTCATGGGCACGAAGGACCGTCGTAGGGTCTCGTTTTAGAACACTTAGAAATTATGAAATTGGGTACTAAAATCGACTCTCTGAACTTCGTAACGGAATGGCAGGACGGACCTTCACAGGCATGACGGACCGTCACAGACTCTTTGGTGGAAATTGTGTTTCTGAACTTTGCAACGACCTGCAGGACGGACCGTCCCAGGCACGATGGGCCGTCACAGGTTGCGTAATCCCAGTCTGGGTCGGATTTCTTTAAGTGTTTTAAGGGACGTTTTGGACTATTCCTGCTTTAATTATACAGTTAGTGGGTTAATTTTAATAAGTCTAATTACTTGGGGTTTAAAGAGGTGACCTTAAGTTAATTAGTGAGTCATTATTGCCATTTTTTTAATTCTTAATTATTGCTAATTAGGGTAAAAGAAAGAGGGTTTTTGGAATAAGAAAGAAAATAGAAATAACAAAGAGAGAGAGAGAGGAGAAACGAAGCGAAACACAAGGCTTTGGGAAAATTCTTGCTTCATCACTAATCTTCGGTAGAGGTAAGTTATGTTATTCATGTTATTCGTAGTAAACTCTAATAGCGAATGATATGTATTGATAGTATTGTAAACCCTGCTATGTGCTTAATTGTATGCTTGCATGAATGTGATTATATAATTGTGATTATATAAGCATGATGAATTTATTGAATCCCAAATCTTACAAAACCCTAATCTCTTTGTTTAATGATAATGCCTTGGTATGAGAGAGGCTTAATGAACTAAAAGTAATGAGTTGATGATGCCTTAGTATAGAAAAGGCTTGATGAACTAAAGTAATGAGAATGATGATGGCCTTGGTATAAAGAAGGCTTGATGAATTGGATAGAATGAGATTTATGGATCTGAGTGTCACGTTCCGACACATAGAATAATGGATCGGGTGTCACGAAGACACGTAGTATTAGGGGGACCGGGGTGTCACGAACCGACACGTAGATTTAGGGATCGGGTGTCACGAACCGACACGTAGATTTAGGGCGACCGGTGTCACGAACCACACGTAGATTTAGGGGATCGGGTGTCACAACCGACACGTAGAATTAGGGGATCGAGTGTCACGTTCCGACGCATAGTAGTAGGGGATTGGAGTGTCACGTACCGACACAAGAGGAATAAAGAATATGAGGGAGCGGAGTGTCACGTACCGACACAAGAGAAATAAAGATAATGAATCTTGAAAGATGCTAATATACTCAATCTAATGAACCTAATTCCCAAATGAGTATGGTATTGAGGCTTAAGTCCTCATGTGGCAAACTTGGCGGTATTTATTAATGATGAAAGTACTTGTTGTGATACATGTTGAGTATCATAGTTGATTTTATGATATTACTTGGTATATATGTTTTCTATTTTGAGTTGGCCATGATATCTACTCAGTACCCGTGTTTTGGTCTGACCCCTACTTTTATGTTTTCTTCTTTGTATTTGTGGAATGCAGCAAACGTGCCGTCGTCTTCGACTCAACAGTAATTCTAGAAGTCTTCACTACATCGGAAATTCAGGGTGAGCTAATGCTTCTAGCTTGACTGGATCTTCTCTTCAAGTCTTGATGCCTTGAACTTTCGGCATGGACTAGCTTTCATTTGTTTTAGCTTCTTAGACATTTTTAGTTGGAAATTTGAGGATAGATGTTCTTGTGATTATGACTTCCAGATTTTTGGGGAATAATAGATGTTGAATTTTAATAGTTATTGGATTGGTTTTTAATTAGAGTTTAATTCTTCCGCATTACTTTCTGTTCATATACATTGAAGTGTTAAGGTTTAGATTGTTGTTCGCTCACATAGGAGGGTAAAGTGTGGGTGCCAGTCGCGGCCGGTTTGGGACGTGACAAACTTGGTATCAGAGCATTAGGTTCGTTGGTCTCATCACACAAGAACGAGTCTAGTAGAGTCTTAAGGAAGGTAGGGGGACGCCTTTTACTTTCTTTGAGAGGCTATAAGACTTTAGGAAAATTTCATTCTTTCTTTCTTTCTTTCGTGCTACTACTTGAATCCAAGTGGTATCTAGGTGATACAAATTGGTATCAGACCATCTTCACTCTATTTCGCAGATGGTTAGAACTAGAGCAACGACTGCGCCAACACCAACACCAACACCGGCAAGACAAGAAACGTCTGAGCCAGCCACTGGGGCTGTGGCTCGAGGAAGAGCAGTGGCAAGAGTCCGTGGTAGAGGTCGTGGGAGGACGTCCTCTAGTGAAGAGGACAAGTACCTAGCCCTCTTATGCTAGGGCGGTGACTCCTCCACCGACTGAGGAAGTAGTTAAGAGAGGGTGAGGATGGGAAGATGAACAAATGCAAAATGAGGAATTGCCACCCCAACCCACCCGAGAGATGATCAATCAGGTTCTTGCTTATCTTAGCGGGTTATCTGATCAGGGTCAGGCACCTCCAGTGTTTTCTGCACCAACACCTCCGGTTTGAGAGGTACAACATGAAGCCACTATGGCTCCCCGTATGGATGCCTCATTGGAAATAGGCACATTTCCTCGTCTGACTACAGGGCCTATATAGACAAATGATCAGCATGAACTTTTCAGTAAGTTCTTGAAATTGAAACCTCCAGTCTTCAAGGGTGCTGAATCTGAGGATGCTTATGATTTTCTGGTTGATTGTCCATGAGCTACTACACACGATGGGTTATAGTAGAACGGTTTGGTGTAGAGTTCGTGAGTTATCCAGTTTCAAGGGCACGCCAAAATGTGGTGGCGGTCACATGTTGAGTGTCAACCAACAGAGGCACCACCCTATGACTTAGGCCTCATTCTCTAGCTTGTTTATGGAGAAGTACATCCCCAGACTTTGGGGATAGGAAAGAGATGAAATCCTAAGTCTAGAGCAAGGTAGGATGTCGGTTACTGCATATGAAGCCAAGTTTCGTGCACTATCCAGATACGCCACCCACTTTGTTTCAGTCCACAAGAGCGGATTCGCGTTTTGTGAAGGGTTGAGGTCAGAGTTGCGGATTTCAGCCTTACAGGTAGCGGGCTACGGCAAAATCCTTCCAAGAAGTGGTAGATTTTGTGGTAGAGGTGGAGGGTGAAGCCGATGAATTCACCATGGCATCGACATCAAAAGGTTTCGAAAGGGAGGTGAGTTTAATGGTTCTTACTCCAGAGGACAGGGTTCCGGAGGTTACTTAGTTTGACCAATTCAGTCTCCACTACAGACTGTAGTTGGGGGTCCACCTCAGACCAGTCAACACTTCTCTGAGAGACCTATGCTTGACTCTAGAGAGTGTTATGGGTGTGGGGAGAATGGACATATTAGGAGAAACTATCCAAAACAGAGTTATAGACCCCCAATAGCTAGAGGTAGAGGTGGTCATGGTAGAGGCCGTTATTCTGGAGGACGTGGTGGTCGAGGTAATGGTGGTCACTAAAACGGACGGGTGATGGGTAAACTGGAGCCACTACATCAAAACATGGTAGGGGCAACGGACAGACAACGACAGGGCCCATTGTTACGCTTTCCTGGGTGCTGAAGCGGAGGCATCGGATGCTGTCATCACAGGTAATCTTTTGGTTTGTGATTGCATGGCTTCTGTATTGTTTAATCCGGATCCAATTTTCTTATGTATCTTCCTCATTTGCTAATGGTCTTAATTTACATTGCGAATTACTTGACATGCCTATTCGTTTTTACTCCGGTGGGTGAGTCTATGATAGTTGAAAAAGTGTTAGGTCTTGTTTGGTGACTTTTGTGGGGAGTAACACTTATGTAGATTTGGTTATCTTAGAAATGGTTGACTTTGATGTAATTCTGGGTATGACTTGGCTTCTCCGAATTTTGCGATCTTGGATTGTAATGCTAAGACTGGACGTTAGCCAAGCCTGGGACAGATCCGTTAGTGTAGGAGGGCGACTACACTTCCAATACGGTTCGTATCGTGTCCTTTCTTCATGCTAAGAAGATGGTTAGTAAGGGTTGTTTAGCTTTCTTGGCACATGTCAGGGATGACACTACCCAAGTACCTCGATTGAGTCGGTTTCGGTAGTCCTGTGAGTTCTTGGATGTGTTCCCTGCAGATCTTCCTGGTATGCCACCGATAGGGATATTGACTTCTGCATTGATTCTTGAACCGGGCACTCGCCCCAATTTCTATACCCCCTTATAGAATGGCTCCCGCGGAGTTAAGAGAGTTAAAGGCACAACTCAAAGTTGTTGAGCAAAGGCTTCATTAGACCAAGTGCGTCTCCTTGGGGTGCTCCGGTTTTGTTTGTGAAGAAGAAGGATGGGAGTTTTTCGGATGTGTATAGACTATAGACAACTAAACAAGGTAACTATTAAGAACAAGTATCCTCTTCCTCGCATTGATGACTTGTTCGATCAGTTACAAGGTGCTTGTGTCTCTCTAAGATTGACTTGAGATCCGTTATCATCAATTGAAAATACGGGCAACGGATGTGCCAAAGACTGCCTTTCGAACCAGGTATTGGCATTATGATTTGTAGTGATGTCTTTTGGTCTTACGAATGCCCCTGCTGCGTTCATGAGCTTGATGAACGGGATTTTTAAAGCCATTCTGGATCTCTTTGTGATCATATTTATTGATGATATACTGATATACTCTAAAAGTAAGAAGGAACATGACGAGCATTTGAGAATTGTATTGGAAATGTGAGGGAGAAAAAGCTTTATGCCAAGTTCTCTAAGTGTGAGTTTTGGCTAGATGCAGTGTCCTTCTTGGGACATGTAGTTTCTAAAGATGGAGTGATGGTAAATCCCTCTAAGATTGAGACCGTGAAGAATTGGGTAAGACCCACGAATGTGTCAGAAATAAGGAGCTTCGTTGGTTTAGCTAACTATTATCGTCGATTTGTCAAGGGATTCTCTTCCACTGCTTCCCAATTGACAAACTTGACTAAGCAGAATGTTCCATTTTTATGGTCGGTTGAATGTGAGGAAAGCTTTCAGAAGCTCAAGACTTTGTTGACTACTGCACCAATTCTCACCTTGCCCGTGGAAGGTAAGAACTTCATTGTTTATTGTGATGCATCCTATTCTGGGTTGGGTGCAGTGCTAATGCAAGAGAAGAATGTGATTGCTTATGCTTCAAGAAATTAAAGGTGCATGAACGTAACTATCCGACCCATGATTTGGAATTGGCCGCGTGTGGTGTTTGCATTAAAGCAATGGAGACACTATCTATATGGGGTAAGTGTGAAGTCTACAGGATCATCGTAGCCTACAGTATGTTTTTACTCAGAAGGATTTGAACTTGAGACAAAGGAGATGGATGGAACTACTGAGGACTACGACATCACTATTTTGTATCATCCGGGGAAGGCGAATGTTGTGGCAGATGCTTTAAGTAGAAAGGCGGGAAGCATGGGAAGTCTAGCTCACTTGCAAGCTTCTAGACGCCCATTAGCTAGAGAGGTTCAGATTCTGGCTAATGAACTTATGAGGTTAGAAGTAAATGAGAAGGGAGGATTGTTAGCTTGTGTGGAGGCAAGATCTCCTTCCTTGACAAGATTAAGGGAAGCAGCAGTTTAATGATGAGAAGTTGATCCGGATCCGAGATAAAGTGTTGCAAGGAGAGGCTAAAGAAGCAACTATCGATGAGGAAGGTGTTTTGAGGATTAAGGGAAGGGTATGTGTACCCCGCGTCGATGATTTGATCAACACTATTCTGACAGAGGCTCATAGTTCAAGGTATTCTATACATCCTGGTGCAACCAAGATGTACCGTGACCTAAAGCAACACTTTTGGTGGAGTAGAATGAAGCATGATATTGTTTATTTTATTGCCAAATGTCCAAACTGTCAACAAGTAAAGTATGAACACAAGAGTCCCGGAGGAACGCTTCAGAGAATGCCATTCCTGAATGGAAATGGGAGAGAATTGCAATGGACTTCGTGGTGGTCTTCCCAAGACAATGGGTAAGTATGACTCCATTGGGTGATTGTTGATAGGTTAACTAAGTCTGCTCACTTCATTCGGTCAAGGTAACTTACAATGCAGAGAAGTTAGCCAAACTTTACATCTCAGAAGTTGTTCGGTTGCATGGGGTTCCACTCTCCATCATATCAGATAGAGGTACACAGTTTACTTCTAAGTTTTGGAAAACATTGCATGCGGAATTGGGTACTAGGTTGGACCTTAGTACTGCGTTCCATCCTCAGACCGATGGTCAGTCTGAGCGAACGATTCAAGTGTTGGAGGACATGCTTCATGCATTGGTGATAGAATTGGTGGTCATTGGGATAACTTCTTACCCTTAGCGGACTTTTCATACAATACAGTTATCACTCAAGTATTGATATGGCCCATTTGAAGCATTGTATGGTAGGAGATTAGGTCTCCCATTGGGTGGTTTGATGCATTTGAGGTTAGACCTTGGGGTACTGACCTTCTGAGGGAATAGTTAGATAAAGTGAAATGCATCCAAGAAAATCTTTTAGCGGCGCAAAGTAGACAAAAGGAATATGCAGAACGAAAGGTTAGAGACCTAGAGTTCATGGAGGGTGAACAAGTCTTGTTGAAGGTTTCACCCATGAAAGGGGTGATGCGGTTTGGTAAAAGAGGTAAACTAAGCCCGAGGTATATCGGCCCCTTTGAAGTACTTAAGCGAGTACGGGAGGTGGCTTATAAGTTAGCCTTACCTCCAGGGCTGTCCGGAGTGCATCCGGTATTTCATGTGTCTATGTTGAAAAGATATAATGGGGATGGAAACTACATTATCCGTGGGATTCAGTTTTGCTTGATGAGAATTGTCTTATGAGGAGGAGCCTGTTGCTATTCTAGATAGATAGAGAAGTTCGCAAGTTGAGGTCAAGGGAGATTGCATCCATCAAGGTGCAATGGAAGAATCGGCCGGTTGAAGAAGCCACTTGGGAGAAGGAGTGCAAGAAAGATACCCACATCTGTTTAAAGATTCAGGTACTCCTTCTCGCCCTTGCTTTTCTTCTTGTGATCGTTCGAGGACGAACGATGGGTAAATTGGTATCTATTGTAATGACCTGTTTAGTCGTTTTGAGCAGCAGATTTAATTCTGGAAAATTGGCTGAGACGACGGACCCCACGACGGGCCGTCGTAGGGTCTCGTTTCAGAACACTTAGAAATTCTGAAATTGGGTACTGAAATCAACTCTCTGAACTTCGTAACAGAATGGCAGGACGGACCGTCACAGGCGTGACGGACCGTCACAGACTCTTTGGTGGAAATTGTGTTTCTGAACTTTGCGACGACCTGCAGGACGGACCGTCGCAGGCACGACGGGCCGTCAGAGGTTGCATAATCCCAGTCTGGGTTGGGTTTCTTTAAGTGTTGTAAGGGACGTTTTGGACTATTCCTGCTTTAATCATACAGTTAGTGGGCTAATGTTAATAAGTCTAATTACTTGGGGGTTAAAAGAGGTGACCTTAAGTTAATTAGTGGGTCATTATTGCCATTTTTTTATTCTTAATTATATGCTAATTAGGGTAAAAGAAAGAGGGTTTTGGAATAAGAAAGAAAATAGAAAGAATAAGAGAGAGAGAGAGGATCGAACGAGAGAGGAGAAACGAAGAGGAGAAAACACAAGTCTTTGGGAAAATTCTTGCTTGATCACTAATCTTCGGTGTAGAGGTAGGTTATGGTTATTCCATGCTATTCGTAGTAAACTTAATAGCGAATGATAGTATTGATTGATAGATTGTAAACCCTGCTATGTGCTTAATTGCATGCTTGCATGAATGTGATATTAATTGTGATTATAGAAGCATGATGAAGTTATTGAATCCCAAATCTTGTAAAACCCTAATCTCTTTGTTAATGATAATGCCTTGGTATGAGAGAAGGCTTGATGAACTAAAGTAATGAGATTGATGATGCCTAGTATAAGAAAAGGCTTGATGAACTAAAGTAATGAGAATGATGATGCCTTGGTATAAGAGAAGGCTTGATGAATTGATAGAATGAGATTAGTGGATCGGAGAGTGTCCCGTTCCGACACATAGAATTAAGGGATCGGGTGTCACGAACGAC
>JAKWIY010002095.1:0-11016 GCA_027704805.1 Solanum corneliomulleri | reverse complement strand
GGTGCTCGTGCTCTTCCTCTAGAGGACGTCCTCCACGCCTCTACAACGGCCTCTTACCACTTATCCCCTCGAGCTAAAGCCCCAGTGGCTGGCTCAGACGATCCTGTCTTGCCGTTGTCGCTGCTGGCGCGGTCTTTGCTCTAGTTCTAGCCATCTCCGAAAATAGAGTGAAGATGGTCAGATACCAATTCGTATCGCCTAGATACCAATTGGACTCAAGTAGTAGCACGAAAGAAAGAAAGAAAGAGTGGAATTTTCCTAAAGTCTTATAGCCTCTCAAGGAAAAGTAAAGGCGTCCCCCTACCGTTCCCTAAGACTCTACTAGACCTGTTCTTGTGTGATGAGACCAACGAACCTAATGCTCTGATACCAAGTTTGTCACGACCCAAACCGAGTCGCGACTGGCACCCACATTTACCCTCCTATGTGAGCGAACCAACGCCAATCTAACCCTTAACATTTCAATGTATATCAACAGAAAATAATGCGGAAGACTAAACTCATTATAAAAACCAATATCAATAACTATTAAATTTCAACATCTATTATTCCCCAAAATCTGGAAGTCATCACATAAGAACATCTTCCTCAATTAGTTTAGTCATTTGATTATAGATGTTCTTGTGGTGATGACTTCCAGATTTTGGGGAATAATAGATGTTGAATATTAATAGTTATCGAATTGTTTTTATTAATGAGTTTAAGTCTCCGCATTACTTTCTGTTGATATACATTGAAATGTTAAGGTTTAGATTGGTTGGTTCGCTCACACAGGAGGGTAAGTGTGGGTGCCAGTCGCGGCTCGGTTTTGGGTCGTGACAGTACGTTGCGATCTCTTTAGCACAATCAACTCTCGTTCAATCCTTCAAAGTCATTTAATAAAATAATTGCATAAAATAAGAATATACAAAATAATGAATTTTGGTGATCGATTTTAAAAAATTATTATGAGTAAATTTATTAATTTAACCACTTAAGAAATATGTATCAAATTAATATAAATTATTTTTAGTGCAAAGAAAAAGCTGAAAGATTAAAAAAGAATCAACTTCTATTCCTTTAATTTACTATAAATATCTTCTTTTATTTTATGGGGTTTTTAAATTTATTTTTATTCTTATTCTTTAATAAATATGTTTATCTTAACATATTATAAAAACTTTAATCTAATTTTATATAAATAATTAATATATTATTTTAAATATTTAATTAGATAAAGTTAATAAATTATAAGTAGTAAGATTAGTTTCAAATCATATCTTTCAAAGAAAAGGAAACAAAAATTGTTTCTTTAAAATTATTAAAAGATACGATATGTTGTTTTTTAATTATGAATTTCATAGTTGTGATATTTAATAATTTGTTTTTAAAAAATACTAATGCAACCATATGCACTACTAATTACCCATAAAATAATATATATTATTAAAAATAAAATTAATCCTAGAAGATTTTTTATTGAAGAGTAAATATTCATAAAATATAATTTTTACAAAAGTTATATTTTGCAAAAAAAATTACAACGTGCATGTAATTGCAGTTAGTTATTTTAAAATTAATAGATCAATTTTAAAGAAGTTAGTGGAATGAGTTTTAAATTTATATGAATATTTTTATCTTTAAATTTTGAGTTATGTAATGTGATTTTAGTGAATTCCTAAACAATAAATAAATTGATTAACACTATGATTCGATCATTATTATTTATTGTATTGTATTGTATCGTTTTTTTTTTTAATTATAATTTTATTATCAGATATATCAATTTGTACAAGATTAGGATTCTGAATATGGACAGGTTCCATTCTCAACGTCTTAATGAAACTCAAAATAAAATACTTATAATCTAGCCTAGGAATAAAAATTGAGATTCTTCATATATCCTGATAGTCTAGGAATCATGCTAGCTCTATGATGTATCTCTTGTGTTATTATTCTACTGATCTTGCATGTAGTCTTTTTTTTTTGTTGGAAAACTCTAAGATTCCTCTCCTGCCATGTGTAGTATAGTGTTGCTGCCAGTGTCATTCTGTAAGCGTCTGCTTTGATAGACTTCCTTGTAGCATATCTTATGGTCCATTCCAATTCTTCATTCCAGCCTTCACACCCCTTAGCAATGAGTAGCCAGTTGAGCATTTTTTTCCATATTATTTGTGAAAAACTACAGGAGAAAAACAAGTGATGATGAGTCTCAACTTCATCCTTGCATAATGCACATCATCATCATCTATAATTTCCCAGTTACTCAATCTGTTCTTAGTGTACAACCTTCTATGTATAACTAAATATAATGCAAACACCCATTTAGGACTTCCGAGATTGTTATATGTCAATCTTTTCCATGACACCTTATTGTACTCCCCTTTTATCACCTGATACATTTCTTTAATGCTGAAATTTAGTTTGTCCATGATCACACTTACCTGCAGGGCCTTTTTCTGTTAATTAGTGACCTGCTTTCAGTATTTTCTTCACCATCCATGATGCTTGCTTGATTTCAACTTCCCATGGATCCCTTCCCTTAAGGTAAAAGGTATGAAGCCATACAATCCATAATTTATCTTTCTTCTTGCAGAGATACCATCATGTAATGAGGCCTTAGAACATAGACTGAGTTTTGTTTAATTTTCTAAGGCCTACTCATGTTGATTTTGCGAAAAAGTTTCCACACCTGATATTGAAAAAACTACAATTACGATGTCAATTGTAAGTAATTGGGACTCTTGAATTGTGATATTTCATTGTTGATCTTCCCTTTCCCTTTCCCTGCATGTATATAGATCATTAGGATATTATATAGTGAGTAAGATATCTGATATGCAAGTCAAGTTTTTGTCGCCTAACCATCTACTGTTATATGTGCTGTTTACGATCCTATTCTATTCAAATAAGGCGAAACATCAAGGTGGCTCGAAAAATAGTCAATTGATTTGATTTTAAAGAATTTAAGGAATAAACAAGTTTTAAAAATGAGTCGTCACCTAACTTTTGAAAAAAAACTAGGAAACCATTTAAGTAATCTACGAGATCAATTTGATTCTAGTTAAGGGGTTCATATTATTCCGAAGGGAAGAGGTTAGACACTCTTTGGAATCGACAAATGTGGGTCTCAACCGAATTCATTTTTTTTCTCAAATCGAGGAGAAGAATAAAATAATTTATAAGTATAATACACAAATAATTTGCACGAATAATAAAACAATAAAATATAAGAAACGTCCTTATGTTTGCCTAACGTCGATATATACAAAATATTGAATAAAAAATATGATTCGAACTACATTCGAATAATTTCAAGGAGAAGCACCTCAAGGTAACTGTAAAGACACTTGGTAAAACTGTTAGTACCAAATATATATGATAAAAATAAATGAATTAAATAATAAAAAAAATTAAAGATCCCTCTTATTAACATGGAAGGCCTTAGAAATCGACGATAATTTTCTTCACTGGCCAATTTTAATAAGAAAATACCATCTTTAAAAAAATAGGAATACCTCCAAAAATCAACGAAGAGATTTTTTCATTAGCCATTTAATACGAACAATAAATGTAACCAGCATAATTGAGAATGACAATCTGAATAAAGCTAAAACTCAACTGTAATTCACCAAAATATTACTACGGGACAACAATGAAGACAATTAAAATATATGTAATAATCAAAACAATCAACAAAAGGATGTGATGCAAATATTCATGAAAATAGAAAAAAAAAGGAAACATAAATGTAACATATGGATCAAATAAGGTAGTGAACAGAGTTTATCTTAATAGCACTAGTAACAACAATAATAATATAATAAAAAACCAAAAAATAATGAGTTGTGGACAACTATAACAAAATCGTGGTAAACAATATTAACAAAGTAATAAAACTAAATGAATAATCAATCTAACTTTAAAAGGGAAACATAATAGCAACAAAAATTAATTAAATATAGAACCTAACATAACCATTAATATAAGAGATGATGATTCCACCTAAATATGTATATAAATTTTCAACATAATTTTCTAAAATACCGGATCAATGAATCCCCATGAATATAAACAGCACCAGAAAATAAAGATTAACCGAGACAACTAACTCTAACCATAATCACAATAAACAAATAGATCTACAAACAAAAAGCTATTATTAATTTAAACAAAAAAAAAGTATCTTAAAATTAGATCTAATGGTAATTGGGTTCACCTCTAGACAAACAAAATAGAAGATAAAATAAGACAAACATGTCAACAATTAATATAAGAATCACTGGAAATGCTAAACTTTTGAAACCCACAACAACAACAACAACAACAACAACAACAACAATAATAATAATAATAATAATAATAATAATAATAATAATAATAACTAAGTTGACAATTAAACAATAATATATATTTAAAAAAAAACAATCATTCTAAATGTAATTACTAAATAATGTATAATCAGTAAATGAAAAGAAGATAAATAACAAAATAAATAAAGCAAGAAAGTCCAATACTAAATAGATATTATGAAAATGAAAAACAAAACAATGATAAACTAAGAGTTGTCGGCTCATATAAATGTAACTAAATTTCCATCTTGGAAAGTCTCGAAAATCGATAGATAGATTTTTTCATTGACCAATTTTAATATATAAAAATATAAATATAAACTAAATTTCCGTCTTTTAAAATGGATAGGCCTCTAAAATCGATGGAGAGAATTATCATTGGCCATTTTTTTATTAATACTAACCATAATAAAAAATAGAAAATGAAAAAAAAAAAAAAAAAAAAAAAACAAACTCTTTCAGAAAAACTCCATGTAACATCAACTGTTAATGCAAACAATGAAGGAACTTAACAAAACAAATATAGAAATAATGGAAATCGAAGTAATAACTAGACTTTCACTATAGCCATAATAAATATAAAAATAAAATGCACACAATAATAATAATAATAATAATAATAATAATAATATAATAATAATAAGAATAATAATAATAATAATAATAATAATAATAATAATAATAATAATAATAATAATAATAATAATAATATAATAATAATATATATAATAATAATAATAATAATAATAATATAATATAATAATAATAATAATATAATAATAATAATATAATAATAATAATAATATAATAATAATAATAACTAATATAATAATAATAATAATAATAATAATAATAATAATAACCTATAATCCCTAATAATAATATCATAATACTACTAATAATAATATCTAATATAATAATACTCCTAATAATCATATAATAATAATTAATCCTAATATAATATAATTAATCAATATAATAATAATAATAATATAAACCCCAATCTATTTGCAGACTGAGATACAAGAGACAGTATGCTACTCATGAGTGCTGTTTCTGGCAAAACTTCTGTAGAAGAAGAACTATTACTCGCAGCATGCAGAAGACTCCAGAATTAAGGGGAGACTTACTGAGAATTCTAGGACACCTTAGACATTTCAAAAATGCCTTATAATGCCTTATAAAATGTGTAAATATTTTAGGTACTTACAAGGTAAATATTAATTGCACTTTATTCCTTAGGTGATAGTATAAATAGAGGTACCATTCATTTGTAAGGCATCACTCAACTTGTAAAGCATTCTCCAAAGCAATACAAGCCTTATTCAAAGTTTCCTCTTTTGTTTAGTCTAAGTCTTTTCTAGACATTCTCTTAGCAATTCCAAACTCTTAAAGGCTTCCTTGAGCTTATAGGATCATGAAAGAATAGTGATTAAGTTGTTGAGTGCCACACGGAGCTTTAAAAAATACTCTAAGTCCGTACACATGGTACTAAAGTCAGGTTTGTACTAAGGGAATGACTACCGAAGGAGAAGTAAATGGATCTAGCACCACCAATGTCCGTTCGGATGGTGGAAAGAAGAACCGTAAGGGAAATAAACATCAAAAGGGTAATGAGGAAGTGTTGCCTGATCCGACACCAAGTGAGGCGCTAACATCCATCCACCCTCGACAAGCGATGAAAGTGACGATAAACTTGGCAAAGACGTCGTCAACTTCACCACTTGAGAAGAATGGGTCGCAAGGGTAGAACTGCGAGGCAAACCATGGAGATATTAAGCTGGCGCATGAATGTAGCTGACGACAAGTTCAAGTCCCTTGAAGACTTCACCCTTGAGGAGACCAAAAACATCCGTAAGGAGTTAGAGGGTCACTAGCGGGCCGAGTTCAAAATGAAGGAAGTCATCACTTCCTTGGAGTGTTGTCTCATAGAGGCACTAAGCGTGATAAAAAATCTAAAGGCCAAAGTAAAAGCAAACAAGGAAGGTGCGGAGACTGGAGGGTTTACGTCACCCGACCATGACAGGGAAAACATGGTTGTGGCTCCCAAACCACCCATATTCAAAAGTGTCCGTGACACTCAAGAGGTTGAAATCTTATTGTGGCACTTGGAGAATTAATTCAAGTGTAGTCAGGTAAAGAGTAAAGAAAATAAGATCAACACTGTCGTGTTGTATCTGGCAGAGATGGCCATTCTATGGTGGAGGCGCAAAGAAACCGAGATTGGGAAGGGGACATGCACCATCAACACGTGGGAGCAATTCTGCGAGGAATTCAAGAAAGCCTTCTTCCCAAACAATGTTATTTACGAGGATAACCGCAAATTCCGAGAATTGAAGCAAACAGAAAGCATTAAGGCGAACATAAAGGAGCTCACAACTCTAACACTTCAGATTCCCATCCTCATAGACGAGGACATCTTGTTCCACTTCATGGACGAGCTGCAGAATTGGGCCAAGACGGAGTTGGAGCGCGGACAAGTCAAGACCATAGACGAAGCTATCACACAACTTGAGTCCTTGACGGACTTTAAGCATGAACATCATGACAAAGCAAAAGGCAGGGATACAAGGAGTATTCATGCCAAAGGTGGGGTAGATCGTGTCCGAAGCAAGGAGCAACATGCTCACCCCAAGCAACTGTCACGACCCAAAACCGAGCCGCGACTGGCACCCACACTTACCCTCCTATATGAGCGAACCAACCAATACAGAACCCATTCTTATTATAATGCGGAAGACTTAAACTCATTAATGAAAATCAATTAATAACTTCTAAAAACTCAACAACTATTATTATCCCCAAAATCTGGAAGTCATCATCACAAGAACATCTATGATCAAATTACAAAACTAAGAGTATTCTAAGAAGCTAAAATAAATAAAAACTAGTCCATGCCGGAACTTCAAGGCATCAAGACATGAAGAAGAAGATCCAGTCCAAGCTAGAAGCATTAGCTCACCCTGAAATCCGATGTAGTGAAGACTGGCTAGAGTTACGGTTGAGTTGAAGACGACGGCACGTTTGCTGCACTCCACAAATAACAAAGAAAGAAACATACAAGTAGGGGTCAGTACAAACCACAAGTACTGAGTAGGTATCATCGGCCAACTCAAAATAGAAAACAGTATATATCAGTTAACATCATAAATCAACTACAATACTCAACATATAGCAACAACAAGTACTATAATCATCGATAAGTACCACCAAGTTCATCCATGAGGACACAAGCCTCAATACCATACTCATTTGGGAATTAGGTTCATTAAATTGAGTATATTAACGTCTTTCCAGATTCATTATCTTTATTCCTCTTGTGTCGGTACGTGACACTCCGATTCCCTACTACTATGTGTCGGTACGTGACACTCCGATCCCCTAATTCTACGTGTCAGTTCGTGACACCCGATCCCCTAATACTATGTGTCGGAACGTGACACTCCGATCCCCTGATTCTACGTGTCGGTTCGTGACACCGATCCCAAATACTATGTGTCGGAACGTGACACTCCGATCCCCTAATTCTACGTGTCGGTTCGTGACACCCGATCCCTTAATACTATGTGTCGGAACGTGACACTCCGATCCACTAATCTCATTCTATCAATTTATCAAGCCTTCTCTTGTACCAAGGCATCATCAATCTCATTACTTTAGTTCATCAAGCCTTCTTTTATACCAAGGCATTACCATTAACAAGGTAGATTAGGATTTCTTTCAAGATTTAGGATTCAATAGCTTCATCATGCTTATTTCATCACAATTATATAATTCACATTCATGCAAGCATACAATTAATCATATAGAAGGGTTTACAATACCACCAATACATATCATTCGCTATTAAGAGTTTACTATGAATAGTGTCAAAACCATAACCTACCTCCACCGAAGATTTCGTGATCAAGCAAGCAAATCCTCACAATCTTTGATATCCCCTTCGTTCCTCTCTCTCGATCTATCCTCTCTCTCTCTCTCTTCTTGTTCCTTCTATTTTTCTTATTCAAACCCTCTTTCTTTTACCCTAATAGCATATAATTAAGTATAAAAGATGAGGAATTAACCCACTAATTAACTCAAGGTTATCTCTTTTAACCCCCAAGAATTTGAGTTATTAATATTAACCCACGAAATTCATAATTATAGCAGGAATAGTCCGAAACGCCCCTTTAAAACTTAAACAGAAATCCGACCCAGACTGGGATTACGCAACCTGTGACGGCCCGTCGTGCCTGCGACGGTCAGTCCTGCAGGTCCGTCACAGAGTTCAGAGACTCAATTTCCACTAAAGGATCTGTGACGTCCCGTCACGCCTGTGACGGTCCGTCCTGCCATTCCGTCACGAAGTTCAGAGAGTCGATTTCAGTACCCAAATTTCAGAATTCTAAGTGTTTTGGAACGAGACCCCCCTCGACGGTCTGTCGTGCCCATGACGGTCCGTCGTGGGGTCCGTCATCTCAGCCAGTTTTTCCAGAATTAAAATCTGCTGCTCAAAACGACTAAACAGGTCGTTACAATAGATACCAATTTACCCATCGTTCGTCCTCGAATGATAACAAGAAGGAAAACAAGGGCGAAAAGGAGTACCTGAACCGTAAACAGGTGGGGGTATTCTTGCATATCTGCCTCCTTCTCCCAAGTGGCTTCTTCAACTGGTCGATTCTTCCATTGAACTTTGATGGATGCAATCTCCCTTGACCTCAACTTGCGAACTTCTCTATCTAAAATAGCAACAGGATCCTCCTCATAAGACAAATTCTCATCAAGTAGAACTGAATCCCAACGGATAATGTAGTTTCCATCCCCATGGTATCTTTTCAACATGAAACACATGAAATACCGGATGCACTCCAGACAGCCCTGGAGGCAAGGCTAATTCATAAGCCACCTCCACTACTCGCTTAAGTACTTCAAATGGTCCAATATACCTTGGGCTTAGCTTACCTCTTTACAAACCGCATCACCCCTTTCATGGGTGAACCTTCAGCAAGACTGTTCACCCTCATGAACTCCAAGTCTCTAACCTTTCGATCTGCATATTCCTTTTGCCTACTTTGCGCCGCTAAAGCTTTTCTTGAATAGATTTCACTTTCTCCAATGAATCTCTCAAAAGGTCAGTACCCCAAGGTCTAACCTCAAATGCATCAAACCAACCAATGGGAGACCTACATCTCCTCCCTACAATGCTTCAAATGGAGCCATGTCAATACTGGAGTGATAGCTATTATTGTATGAAAACTCCGCTAAGGTAAGAAGTTATCCAATGACCACCAAATTCTATCACACATGCACAAATCATATCTTCCAATACCTGAATCGTTCGCTCTGACTGACCATCGGTCTGAGGGTGAAATGCAGTACTAAGGTCCAACCTAGTACCTAATTCCGCATGCAATGTTCTCCAAAAATAGAAAGTAAACTGCGTACCTCTATCTGATATGATGGAAAGTGGAACTCCATGCAATCGAACGATTTCTGAGATGTAGATTTTGGCTAACTTCTCTGCATTGTAGGTCACCTTGACCGGAATGAGTGAGCAGACTTAGTTAATCTTTCCACAATTACCCAAATGGAATCAAACTCACCCAATGTCTTTGGAAGACCAACCACGAAATCCATTGCAAATTCTCTCCCACTTCCATTCCATAATGGGCATTCTCTGAAGTGTTCCTCCGGGCCTCTGGTGTTCTATTTTACTTGCTGACAATTGACATTTGGCAACCAAAATCAACAATGTCTCGCTTCATTCTACTCCACCAAAGGTTGCTTTAGGTCACGCTACATCTTGGTTGCACCAGGATGTATAGAATATCCGGAACTATGAGCCTCGGTAAGAATAGTAAAATAGTGTGGATCAAATCATCCACACGGGGCACACATACCCTTCCCTTAATCCTCAAAACACCTTCCTCATCAATTAATGCTTCTTTAGCCTCTCCTCGCAACACCATATCCCGAATTCGACTTAGTTTCTCATCATCAAACTATTTTTCCATGATCTTGTCAAGAATAGAAGATCTCGCCTCCACACAAGCCAGAAATCCTCCCTTCTCATTTACTTCTAGCCTCATAAAGTCATTAGCCAAGTTTTGGATTTCTCTAGCCAACGGGCGTCTAGAGCTTGTAAGTGGGCTAACTTCCCATGCTCCCTGCTTTTCTACTTAAGGCGTCTGCCAAAACATTAGCCTTTCCTGGGTGATACAAGATGTAACATCATAGTCCTTTAAGTAGTTCCTCCATCTCCTCTGTCTCAAATTCAAATCCTTCTGAGTAAAGACATACTGTAGGCTACGATGACCGTATAGGACTTCACACTTACCCCATATAGATATGGTCTCCATTGCTTTAATGCAAACACTACCGCAGCCCACTCCAAATCATGGTCGGGTATTGCCATTCGTGCACCTTTAATTGCCTCGAAGCATAAGCAATTACATTCTTCTCTTGCATTAGCGCTGCACCCAAACCAGAATAGGATGCATCACAATAAACAATGAAATTCTTGCCTTCCACTGGCAAGGTAAGAATTGTGCAGTAGTCAAAAGGTCTTGAGCTTCTGAAAGCCTTTTCTTCGCAACTCATCCGACCATACAAATGGAACATTCTGCTTAGTCAAGTTCGTCAATTGGGAAGCAATAGAAGAGAATCCCTTGACAAATCGACGGTAGTAGCTAGCTACCCA
>JAKWIY010002094.1:0-11002 GCA_027704805.1 Solanum corneliomulleri | reverse complement strand
TTCTTTCTTTGTTATTTGTAGAGTGCAGCAAACGTGCCATCGTCTTCAAATCAACCGCAAATCTAGCCAGTCTTCACTACGTCGGAAATTCAGGGTGAGCTAATGCTTCTAGCTTGGACTGGATCTTCTTCTTCAAGTCTTGATGCCTTGAACTTCGGCATGGACTAGCTTTTATTTGTTTTAGTCTTCTTAGAATACTCTTAGTTTAGTAATTTGATCATAGATGTTCTTGTGATGATGACTTCCAGATTTTGGTATAATAATATTTTTGAATTGATTTTATTAATGAGTTTAAGTTTTCCGCATTGTATTTTGTTAATTATGATGAAATGTTGGGGTTTAGAGTGGTTGGTTCGCTCACATAGTAGGTTAAGTGTGGGTGCCAGTCGCGGCTCGGTTTTGGGTGGTGACAAAAGCCCAAACAAATTGGGAATTTCTACCTTTTTATATTCGAGAATTTGAGAACTCCATGGAGGAAAACTATCATAACTTACTAGTGAAGCCCAAAGAAATTAAAGTACCCAAACTTGTTTATGAACCCAATATTGAATCTCCTTCTTCTTATTATTCTTCTTCTTCTTATTCTTCAATATTCTAAAAAGAGAATTATTTTGAGAGTATGATCTTTGGGGAGTTTGTTTTGTGTTTTGGAATACTTTCTTGAACATGAGTTTTGGTCTTAAAAAGAGATATATAAGAGTCATAGAGTTAAGCAAAATGACATTACTTGGATTCAATTAAAATAAGAAAGATTAATTAATCCTTAACGTACAGTTACTGCCACTTCACCATGTCAGGATCCATGATTCATGGTCCCTACCACGAGTTGAGATGCTCTCGTTGGTTCTTGAACGAGTGGCTACGAGTCCAACCCTTTATCACCCAATGACTAGCTTAGGATCATGAATGTTCCGACGGTTGTGGTGTCCTTCATCAGCCGTCAAGTGGATCTTAGGGAGGGTCAATGTTTGGGGCGGTGTATCCTAGCCACTGCTTATCCCTCCACAAGCCTCACCGTCACTCCTAGTCCTGATCAAGAATCTTTATGATGGTCGTGTGAGGTGAGGTAGTGCTTAGTGAAGTCTGCCCAAACTTCCTTACTTTTTGGTTGTTTCCCTCTCACTTAAACCTAGTTTAGCCTACTAGATTCTGAGGTGTTTCATTATCTCCCCGTTGAAAAGTTCGTCCTCGGTGAAATTCTAAGCCTTTCTAACAGAAATTACTCAAGTTTAGCAACCCAGCATGCATGCAAGTCATCAAAATAAACACAAATAATGAGGAAATGTTAGCTCCAAGTTAAACATACTCAATGTACCATATGTAGAGTTGGAATTTTAAAATTCCTCATCTTCAAAGAGGAAATCCCTTCTCCAAGCTAAAAGCATGCTCAACACAATTACTTGTAGCCTATATGCCACTCATACTAAAAGGAATAGTGAAAAACATTTCCATCTTATTATCTCCTAGATGCTCAACACAATTACTTGGAGCCTATAGGCAACTCATACTCAATGCACAATAACATGATGAAAATCAATCATGCAAACTCATTTTCTTCAAAACACAAATTTCTCATGAACATGCATAACATAAGGAAATCATTGAAAAACATAAAACATATGACTCAAAAACATAGGACAAGCCAAGTGGATCTCATTACCTCAAGCTAGAGTCAGTGAAGAAGGAAAAATATATAGATATCGGGTCATCAATTCGTCATGAGCCTCCAAGTATCATCCTCCACTATATGATTTTAATCATTGCATTGTAACAAAGGAAATTTCTTGTTTCTCAAGTCCTAAACCTGCTGCTCTAAATCTGAACTGGAACTCTCTCATATGAAAGGTTTTTCTTTACCTCTAACCCATGACTTAGAGTTGGTTATGGTAGTATTTACTTTAATGATACGGCTCCATTATTTGTATAATATTAAGGTAGATTTATTCAGTGATCATAAGTCTTCAGTATGTATTAACTAAAAATTTGTTCAATCTCAGACAAAGGAGGTGGTAAGAATTACTTAAGGATTAAGACATAAGTATCCTTTACCACTATGTAAGGCTAATGTTGTTTCTAATGGATTTAGCATGTTGTTTATGGGTAGTACCATTACTTTGAGAAACGTAGGAAAGAACTAGCAAAGGATGTGCACAGACTTTCACACTTTGGAGTTTACTTATCGTATTTCACAAAAGAATAGTAGTGGTGAGGAATGAAGCTTCATCTTCATTAGTATAAGAAGTAAAATATATGTACGATAAAGACCCAATTTTTCTTGAATTAAAGGCAAATGTTCGTAAGAAAAAAAGTTATGGATTTTGAACAAGGGAGAGATGGTGTATTGAGGTATCAAGTTAGATTGTGTGTACCAAGAGTGGATGAAATCAAAGAGTGCATCATAAAGGAAGCTCATAGATATAAATATTCCAATCATCCGGGTTCCATAAAGATGTATCAAAATTTGAGAGAAGTCTATTGGTTGAGTAGTATGAAGGGAATTTTAGAATTTGTGTCTAAGGGCCCGAACTACCAACAAGTTAAAGTAATGAACTAAAGGGCCGGTGTTATGGCCTAGAATATAGAACTTCCGGAATAAA
Source organism: Solanum corneliomulleri (assembly GCA_027704805.1). Lineage (NCBI taxonomy): Eukaryota > Viridiplantae > Streptophyta > Magnoliopsida > Solanales > Solanaceae > Solanum > Solanum corneliomulleri. Next base: position 8,405 of record JAKWIY010002094.1, on the reverse strand, counting down.
TGTGGCAGATCATTAATATGGATTTCATCCTAGGTTTACCAAGGTCTAGCAGACAACGTGATTTGTTTGGGTGATGATAGAATGACAAAACTCAACTAACTTTTTGCAATTTTGTCACCATTATTTCACAGAGAGATTCACATTTATTACATAATTTTGGAAAATATCCAAAAAGGTTTCGGTTTAAGTTTTAAAGTTAACTTAAGTACTTCCTTTCATCCTTATACAAGTGGTCAAGCAGAGCGCACTATTAAGATCTTATAGGATATGTTGATGGCTTGGGTGATTTATGTCAAAGGTAATTGGGATGATCACTTACATCTTATTGAATTTACTTACAACAATAGTTCCCATTCTAGCAAACAAATGACTCCTTATGAAGATGTTTATGGGAGAAAATATACATCTCATATTAGATGTTTTGAAGTTTGTGAAGCAAGGACGATATGACCACATTTCGATCATCAAGCTATGGATATGGTTAAGTGATTCAAGAGAGGTAGAAAATTGCCCAGAGTCATAAGAAATCGTACAACTATGTTAGAAGAATTGGGTTAGAATTTTAAAGAAATGATTGGTTATATTTGATAGTTTCGCCCATGAAAGGTGTTGTAAGATTTTTTATGTAGGAGAAGCTTAGTCCACCGTATATCGCCCCTTACATAATATCAAAAATAGTACGTAATGTATGTTTATGAGTTGGAGCTACCACAAGAATTAGTCGTAGTTCATTCGGTTATTTCACATCTCGATGTTGGAGAAGTTATGGGGAGATCGTTCATAAATTAAACCAACTTTAGATATTGGAATCAATGATAATTTATCTTATGAGGAGATTCTTTTCCAGATTTTAGATCGCCAAGTTTTCATGTCGAGGACCAAGGAAGTAGCATCAGTCAAAGTACTTTGGAGAAACCAGTTTGTTGAGGAAGGCACTTAGGAAGAAGAGGAAGATATGAAGAAGAGATATCCATATCTTTATTAAACCAGAGATGTTCCAAATCAAGGAACTAATTCTCTTTTTATTAATCTATAATTTAAATACTTGATGTGTTAGATTTTATGTTGGGTGTTTGAGCTGAATTATTTATGTTGCACACTTATTCTAATAAGAGTAATCAAATTCGGGGATGAATGTTCGAAAGGGTTAGATACTGTGACATCTGGAAAATTGAAATAACTAGGAAGAAGTTAAGAAATAGAAATAGACATTTTTAGAAAGTATAAGAAATTGGAAAATTTTTTTAAGATGTTAAATTGAGTTTTTTTTTACTTCAAAAAACAATAACTCCTAGCTAAGAATGATTTACATGAGTTTACAAATATCATGGAAAGATCTTGGAATAATTTTCCAACACCACGGAGGTTTGTGCAATTTCAAGTTAGTATGAGTGAGATATGCCAATTTGAAGTTGGGCTATTCAAATAATTAAAGTCTAATCGGGATTTTTACAGGTCATTTGAGTATTTTTCTTACCCAATTAATTTATTTCATTTTAATGAGTTGAATTGGGGTAAAAGAAGATTTTAGACAGTTTAGAAAACTCTATGTTCATACTAGTGCTTGGAGAAAAGAGAAAGTAGGAGAAGTAAGAAGAAAAAACCTTAAGACAAGAATGTTTGAGTTTTTATAGTGGATTATCAAGGATTCAATTCTACGAGGTATGTGATATAACATTACATTAGGTTGGTTTTACCCGTGCGTCGATCATTATTCATTCTGAAGTATAATATTTGAAATTAAATCCTTTGAGTTCTGATTAAATTCTTTTAAATTATTGTGGATTTTATTGTTAAATTTTTCTTGATATTTGATTCATGTTTAAGGTGAATTTTTGAGTTGAATCTAGTAATATTGTGGGTTATACTCAGTCTAAGATGTTGAGAAGGAACCACATGAAATTAGAGATTGTCGAGTTGAAAAACAACGAAGCAATATTGGGGAGCACCAGGTGAGTGTCCTAGGGAGTCATATCGCTTAGATCCCCCAAAGGGGGCATCTGAATGCTGGTCTCTCGGCTCCCCGCAATACAGAATACCCCAATCCTGTATTTGGATTTCAAGGGCTTGCCTCTTGTGCCTCTTAGAGTGCCAAGGACGACAATTCTTACTATTCTTCTTTCATGTTTTCATACTGGTTCCATAGTATCACGCTTCTGTTTTCTAGTTGATTCCAACTCTCTAAGGTACAGGTTAATATGTTCAAATTATCCATGAACATAAGATCATGAAACTTGAATCCATAATTCAATTCAAGAAAGTTAACAGTCATGCCTAAAAGTTAAGAAGTAAGTCAAGCGAAGTTCATAATTTTTCAAAGGACTTTTGCAAACGTTTAACCTTGTCTTAGGACTTAAATTTTGTTTTGACTAAAGTGTTAAGAGTCAATTTCATTTCTTAAGAGATTATACGGGAACTAAATATTCCTAAAAAGTTAGAAATATTTTCACATTTGAGAAGAAAGGCAACATTCATTCCAAGGGAAATTTAAGCTAAGTTTTGAGTAATTATATCATACCAAGATAAAAGATCATTTAAAAAAACATATGAGCTAAGTACATGGGAGTATGTCACGACCCAAAACCGCGCCGCGACTAGCACACACATTACCCTCCTATGTGAGCGAACCAACCAATCTAAAACCTTAACATTTCAATGATATCAACAGAAAATATGCGGAAGACTTAAACTCATTAATAAAAACCAATTCAATAACTACTAAAATCAACATCTATTATTCCCCAAAATCTGGAAGTCATCATCACAAGAACATCTATCCTCAAATTACTAAACTAAGAATATCTAAGAAAACAAAATAAATAGAAAGCTAGTCCATGCCGGAAGTTCAAGGCATCAAGACTTGAAGAAGAAGATCCAGTCCAAGCTAGACGCATTAGCTCCCCCTGAATTTCCGATGTAGTGAAGACTGGCTAGATTTATTGTTGAGTTGAAGAAGATGGCACGTTTGCTGCATTCCACAAATAACAAAAAGAAGCCATAAAAGTAGGGGTCAGTACAAACCACGGGTACTGAGTAGATATCATCGGCCAACTCAAAATAGAAAACAGTATATATCAGTTAATATCATAAATCAACTATAAACTCAACATGTAGCAACAACAAGTACTATAATCATCAATAAGTACCATCAAGTTCATCCATGAGGGCTCAAGCCTCAAAACCATACTCATTTGGGAATAAAGTTCATTAGGTTGAGTATATTATCATCTTCAAGATTCATATCTTTCATCTCCGTGTCGGTACGTGACACTCCGATCCCCTACTACTATGTGCGGTACGTGACACTCCGATCCCCTATACTATGTGTCGGTACGTGACACTCCGATCCCCTAATTCTACGTGTCGGTTCGTGGCACCCGATCCCTAATATGTGTCGGTACTTGACACTCCGTTCCCCTAATTCTACGTTGTCGGTTCGTGGACACCCGTCCCACTAATATGTGTCGGTACGTGGACACTCCGAATCCCCTAATTCTACGTGTCGGTTCGTGACACCCGTCCCACTAATACTATGGTCGGAACGTGACACTCCGATCCACTAATACTAGTGTCGGAACGTGACACTCCGATCCACTAGTCTCATTCTGTCAATTCATCAAGCCTTCTCTATACCAAGGCATCATCAATCCCATTACTTGAATTCATCAAGCCTTCTTTTATACCAGGCATCATCATCCATTACTTTAATTCATCAAGCCTTCTTTTATACCAAAGCATCATCATTAAAATGTATATTAAAGTTTCTTTCAAGATTTGGGATTCAATAGTTTTCATCATGCTTGTTTTATCAAAAATCACATTATCATATTCATGCAAGATACAATAAGCATATAGACGGTTTACAATACTACCAATACATATCATTCGCTATTAAGAGTCTACTACGAATAGCATGAAAACCATAACCTACCTCCACCGAAGATTGGTGATCAACAGCAATTTCCCAAGCTTTGTTTCTGCTTCTCGTTTCTCTTCTCCCAATTCGATCGACTCCTCTCTTTCTCTCTTGTTCTTTCTATTATTTATTCAAACCCTCTTCTTTTATCCTAATTAACATATAATTAGGTGTAGAGGATGACAATAATAACCCCTAATTACTTAAGGGACCTCTTTTAACCCCCAAGAAATTAGACTTATAATATTAACCCTCTAACTTATAATTAAGGAAAGAATAGTCCAAAACGTCCCTTAAAACGTGTCAAGAAATCCGACTCCGACTAGGATTACGCAACCTGTGATGGCCCGTCGTGCCTGCGACGGTCCGTCATGCAGGTCGTCGTAAGGACCAGAACTCCATTTTTCACTAAGGAATCTGTGACGGTCCGTCCTGCACTTCTGTCACGACGTTTAGAGACTCGTTCCCCGTACCAAATTCTCAAGAGTTGAAGTGTTTTGCAACGGGAGCTCACAACGGTTTGTCGTAGCTGTGACGGCATGTCCTGCAGGTCCGTCACATATTACAGAGAGTCGATTTTAATACCCAAATTTCAGAATTCTAAGTGTTCTGGAACGAGACACCCTCGACGGGCCGTCGTGCCTATGACGGTCCGTCGTGGTGTCCGTAGTCTTAGCCAGTTTTTCCAGAAATAACATCTGCTGCTTAAAATGACTAAACAGGTCGTTACAGAGTAGTATTGAGCAGGGACATCGGGACGCAAGTTGTTAATGAATCAAGACTCCATAAAACATGTAACCATCACGGGTAGTAAATTATCATATTTTTTTATGATTCCTTGGTGTTTTTTAAACATAAACTAGTGGATCGACTTAGTTAAGGCGTACCATATGACATAAATGTAGGAAAACTTTGAAAGTATGGGAAAGACATTGTATCATCACCTAGGCTCATAGTGCTTGTTATAAGTTAGAGAAACTCCCATAGAGACTATGTCAATTTATTACATGAGTAAAATTGAGTATGTTATTGAAATTTTTAATGAATTCAGTTTCTTTCTACTACAATTAAAGCTTTATATACATTGCATGTGTTTTATTGCTTCATATTGATTTATGTTTCTTCACAATTAGAGTAAAGTCAAGGTAAGTGTTTCTTTCATATTCCATTCAGGTTTATGTTATTTTTAGTATTTCCCTCATATAATAGTACATTCAATGAACTGATGTCATTTGAACTTCATTATTTTTTTGATGTACACACAGGTAATCAAGATCAGCATCCATGGTCGCGTTGATCAAGCAAAGCACTTAGAGTCAGTTGGTGTGTATCCTCACATTCCGGAGGGATCCTATTATCATTTCTTTAAGTGTTTCAGTTGTTAGATGATCGGGGGTCTTGGCACGACATTCTTTTCTGTTTGATTCTTGGTAGACCATTAGTTATAGTTCTTTAGTCTTTTAATTTTCATTATCTTATGTGGAGACTAGAGTTTGCCTAATTTGCTATTTGAATTTTTTCTTTATCACATTCTATGTTCTATATGAGCTATATTTGATAAGTTAAATTTTCCGCTGAGTAAGTAAGTCAGAACAAGGGTTCCCTTGGGGGCAATATTGGTTCTCGAGTGTTAATCCCGCGCAGGGTCTATGCTTAGGGCGTCGCAACTATAAAATTATTTTGATGTAAATGCTGCTATAAGAACTTTGCATCAAAATGAAAGGATCAACCACATTGTATGGTGACAACACTAGTGCAATCAGAATAGCAACAAACCTTGTACATCATGAAAACACCAAGAACAATGATGTTACATTAGAGAACTTGTTGAAGATTGGAGTATTATCCTAAAGTATATATCCTCTAAATATCAACTGGCTAGTATATGTACAAATGTCATGTCAAGAAGTAGACACTTTTTTTAGGGAAGCCTAAAAATCACTCAAGTGGAATTTAATTAAAATTGCATTGCTGGAGTTTGGTTTGGCAATCAAATTTGTTAATTTCTAAATGGAGTATGTTACGACTATAAAATACTCTTTAGTACAGATTGGAAGTCTCACTCAAAAATTCCAAGGAACTAATGGTCAAAGACAACGTGACCTCATGTCCCATCCTTATTTTTATTAGCAATGGAATACGTTAACAGACTCATGAAACAACTCCAATTGAAACCAAATATTAATTTCCATCCTAACTGCATCAAAGGTAATCTTGTAAAAATTTGTTTTGTTTATGATCTTATAATATTTAATAGAACTGATAAAAACCTCTTTCAAACTACTACTGCTACAAATTTCTATCAAGTTTTGAAGGTTTTCGGCTTTCACGATAATTTGTACAAAATGTCAATATATATACCATACTTCCTTTGTCCTAAAGGAGTATCACTTTATTTCAATGCATGCCACTAGTGGAGAGGAGACCACAACGATTACATTTTGACAAGAAACTTATATTATGGTGGTGGAATTCAATTGATCAGAAGTGTTATATTCGAGATGTAGACGTGTAAGCTAAAGTGTTCCTTTTACCAAAGAAACTGGTTTAATTGGTCACTAGTATTTGTCATATTTTCTTATGGACACAGATCACTAAAAGACCTTTGATGGCTTAGGAAACCTTATGCAGACCCATATATTTTGGAGGCCTGGGTTTGTTAAACTACAACCTTTGCAACAAGAAAGCTATATGTAAACTGTTGTGGGTCGTGGATGTAAAGAAAGACAATTTATTGGTTCATTGGATTACAACTTCTACATCAAGGACAAATCTCTTGATAAGTCACCAATTCCTAAATAAGAATGTTGGCTTGTTAGAAATATCCTTGAGGCTCAAAAAAGGTTAACGAATATGAATATGGTTGATGAGCTACAAAAGTATTCACATCGGTTTCTCAGTATGAAGTTAATGTACAAGTTATTCCAACCACGATTCCAAAAGTTCCATAGAAGTTCCTCAAACTTTCAAAAGGTATGTTTCCAAGACATCAACTTATATTATGACTCAACGTTTATCAAAGTCATTCAACTAGTTATGTACTGTGTAACACATTCTCAACAAAATTACTCATTCATTTTGTTTTCAAATGTTGATGTTCTACCAGGGTATGGGTTTCACTTTCGACATGGATGAAAATTCCTAGAGAAATAGGAAGCAGGGAAGATTACCTAGAATGGATATCGAATAGAGAGCATAGAAGCGGAAAAGTCAAAAAATTATTTGGATGGTTATATTAGACAAGTTTCTATCACATTTGGACTGAAAGGTATTTAAGGTGATTCTCACAGCAATGAACCTTCTGCCAAGAGATTGAATGAAGTTTCCTCCAATTCCATATTAGAGGGCATATCCTACCGAAGTGGCAACCAATTCTTGATCAATTAAATACTTATATGTGTATAGACTAATTTCTATAATTACTTATTATTATTATTATATATATAAATATATATATATATATATATATATATATATTATATATATAAATATATATATATATATATTATATATATATATATATATATATATATATGTTAGTAATAGTTCTGGAGTCCAAAACAAACTAGTGGTGTAAATGTGCTATTTGGTTGAATAAAAGTTTCTATAGTTTGGCATACAAAATGAAACACCTTCAAAATAACAGATTCATCATATTTAGTCTTTCCCCTGGGTTCCATAATCATTTCATATGTAATAAATATGAATCCCTCAAATGGGTATCGACTACCTTTCAGTGAAAAATGTCATAATTAAGAATAATCATATCATTCCATCATTGACAACATGTTGAACTAGCTTCAAGGTACCACTAACATCTTTATGATTGATCTCATATATAGGTATCATGAGTTGAAGGTTATAGAGTGTGACATTTCAAAGGCAGCTTTTAAAAATCGGTATGGTCTAATGTGACTTGATTGTGGGACAAGACTTTGTATATTGGGTAAATTTTTTAGAATTTTACTATTTTCTTTAAAATTTCTGTACTAGTGACTTATAGGTTTAGGTTATTAAATTACTATAATATCCCTAACATAGGTTGTGACTTTTTTGATAACTTGTCACCCTCTCCGAAGGGTTTTGAATTTTCGTTGAGTTGTAACTTTTTCAAAGAGTTGTGACTTTTTGTACGAGTTACGACTTTTCCAGTAAGTTGCGACTTTTTGAAAAGGTCATGACTTTTTAGATAAAACACAAAACATGTATGTTCATACCCTTAGTTGACTATAAAAAGAGGAGTTTCCTCTAATTTTTCAACCTTAATTTTTCTTGCATTGTAATTTTTTGGTGTTACTTATTATAATTGAGTTACCTAAAAATTTTGCGGAATATGAGATACAACTATTGTGATGATGTAAGTTATTTTATCCAAAAGAGTCTGTATTCCATAACCTCGAGTACTTGAGGAAAATAACTTTAATGGTATAAATAAAGAAAATCTTAATATATATAATTGTGTGTAATTTCTAATATATGAAGTTAACAC
>JAKWIY010002093.1:0-11026 GCA_027704805.1 Solanum corneliomulleri | reverse complement strand
TTTAAAATTATCAAAAATAACTTTCGGGGTCATTACATCTAGTTCCAATTTTTTAAACCCGACGCGTCCCCAGAGGTACCATCTACCCATGGATTTCAAATGAAATTATGTGCATTTATATGTAAATGTTTATGTGTCTACGTGTGAACTAAATCTTTTAAATCATTTTTCAAAAACATAAACTATTTTTTAGACCGACCTCAAATCAAAATTGTTTCTATGGTGGAGGAGCGCGATCAACAATATCGTGGCATCATCCCTATAAAGAAACAAACATTTTTTTAAATAAAAATTTCATATTCAAAACTTATTCAATTTTCAAAACTTTACTTTCTCACATATTAATTGCTTAATTTTTACAAATTTTGTTTATGACATAGTTTCATATGCTTAAATAAATAAAACTTGATTGTTTACTTATTGCTATCATCTAGCCTTGCATGTTTAAATTAATAAAATAATAAAAATAGTATTAATTGTTATCACTTATCAAGATTAAATAAATTAATAAATTGAATGACCTTGATTGCTACTTGTAACCCCCACATAGATTGCATGAGATACGGCCGGGACCCACACCTGTGGACCTCGAGGGATGCCTAACACCTTCCCCTCGAGGTAATTTGAACCCTTACCCTAATATCTGGCTCGTTGACCTTAGCTAGACTTAGTTAGGTTATATAGGTGCCCTAACGCGCCTTAATTCGTTAGGTGGCGACTCCAAATTCGAAATCCCAAAAGAGTTGTTAGGTCGTGTACAAAACCCGTTTTCTGCAAAAATGGGGCGCGACAGGCCTTTTCCGTAAAATGAACAAAAAAATGAATGCCTTTAAGTGAGAGCAGAATGTAGGAACGAAGCTTCCATGTGTCCAACTCAGCAGGCTTTTTCTTAGCTTTTGGTGCCATTGTTGGAAGAGAAAGGGGAATTTAACAAATGCTTTGAATGGAATTTGGGATGATTTGTGTTTCTTGAGCTCTTTGTGTTTACAATACATGAAGTAACCCATAATTCATGTGCTTATAAATATTATATATGATATGCGTATATATATACATATATATATTGATTTGGATTGGTTGTCTTACTGTGAATACTCTCAAATTATGCACTTTCACATTTATTTCACTAACTTATAATTTTATTTTCAATGTGCAGGAAAATGCCGATAATTGAATTTGAATTGTGGTAGAAGAAAACTCGATTTATTGTAGTGAATGATGAAGAGTTTTTGTACTATTGTCATAGACGTTTGTATGCATTTATTTTTTTGGAATTTATTGATATTAGAGATCTTTAAAAATTACATGTATTGGAGTTTTTGAACTTGTTTCTTGAAGTTTATTTGAAATATATACCTTTGATATAATTATGTGATCATATATTGAATATATACAATTCAATATTGTTGCTTTAGATGAGATAGAAAGTTATACTTTATAAGTGTTGCTCTAGATGAGATATAAAGTCACACTTTATAAATGTTGCTTTATATGAGATATAAAATTACACTTTATAAGTGTTGCTCTATATGAGATATAAAATTACACTTTATAAGTGTTGGTCTAAATGAGATATAATGTTAGGATTTATAAGTGTTGCTCTAGATGAGATATAAAGTTACACTATAAAAGTGTTGCTCTAGATAAGATAAAAATTGCACTTTATAAGTGTTGCTCTAGATGAGACATAAAAGGCAACACTTTTGAGGTATTGCGCTAGATTGACCTATAAAAGGAAACACTTTTAAAGTGTGACCAATAAAACCTCAAAGTCACTTTTAAGTATCGTATAATAAATTATAGGTGTCGCTAATGAATTACAACAAAGTGCGCCCTTATACGTCTTTGGTTACGCTTTATAAATATAGCTAAAAGTGGCGACATTTTTTAATGTTGTCAATTTGAAAGGTTACGCTTCTTTAGGTCATCCCCTAAAAAGTGTTTCCTAAATTCCAAAAGTGTAGCCTTTTATCAAACGCCACAATTTTTGCTAGGTTAGGCTACACTCTAGTGGGGTGGTCGTATGCCTAAAATGGTGTAGTGTTCCATGATGGTATGTGTTGGCTTATGTAAGATGTAGGTATGGTTTTACTTGTAATTTTAAGGTGATGAATTGCATAAAGTATCACTAGAGGGTTACTTGGTAGGTTAATCAGTCAAAAGAAGAACTTCATTGTAAAAGGAAAGTAGTTCATTTAAAAGTCAAAGGAGCTTACAGTAAAGTGACATCAAATGTGTCTTAAATTCTATATGTGATTTTATATGAAATTTTGACTTTTAATATGTCAATATGAAGTATGTGAATGATATAAATGTACTTGTATAAAGGTTTTATAAAGATTTACTTAAAAAGGCATGAAGTATGATTTAATGATAATGTTCCTTTTGAATGCATATTTTTGCATGGTTGTCATACTTAGTGCATTCTTGTACTAACTCCATTCTTCCCTACTTTGTACACAAAGTGTTGGTTATGGATGCTTAGAGGAGGTCTTAAATAGTGAACATATTGATAGATGATTCCCAATCTATCATTAAGTCCAAGGATTCCTAAGTCATGTCTTTACTGTAATGTGTATAAGATTACTTATGTATTATGTTTTAAGGTTCGTGTCCCTAATGTAATCTTATGGTGTTGATTAAGGATGGGAATAAGAGACTAGTGTGTTTAACTATGTATGATGATCTTATATATATATATATATATATAATATAATATATATATATATATATATATATATATATATATATATATATATATATAATATATATATCTCGAAGTAATTCTAGCATATGATTGCTCAGAAAGTTTTAAATTTTTTGCTAACTTTAACTATTACAATGCGATGAATTATAACTATGGTCTTGTATAAGACCTCCGAGAGGTCAAATACGCCATATTAATTCTAGGGGGTGCTCCTTGGATGTGACAATAGTCATTAAGAATAACATAGTGCATATAGGAACAAGACCACATCACATAAATCCATTAGGACTCACACCATGCACTTCATCATAACAAGTAGACAAATACTACCAAGTCATGCTTAAGGAACATATACATAGACACATGCATCAGAACACCTTCCTAGGACTTTCTTCAAGAGCCACATGTACAATGCATTGGTGAAGTCTCATGCCCCCACCTAAACTAAGAATCTACCCTTATGTTTTCCTAGTTAGGGTCCTTACTTTACTTCCACTGTCCCTTTTTACTTTAGGTAAACTATAGCCTTAACCGACACTTAGACAATGGGTGCTAAACAGGGAATTTGGTGCTGTAGAGAATTACACTAATTGAAGGTGTTCTTATCTAGCAAAGGTAGAACATTAACACATGACATCATACTAAGTGAAATCACTTGCTACATCCTATGTGCATTCATAGTTATGGATGTAAGAGAGATACAAAACCCTCTATATACTCATTAGTATTGGAACCTCATCTAATGAGAAAACATAGGTGAATCTTCCTCAAGGAAAGTCAACACCTCATGTGGAACAATACGTGAATATTTCTCCAAGGTATGTCACCTCCTTATGAGAACCAAATGGAGAATCTTCCTCCAACGGAAGCCAACACTTCTCATTGTCAAGTTCACTCAGTGCTTAGCTAAGTTACCTTTTTATTAAAAAGCCTTTATTACATTATTTCATAAAAACATAGGCTTAGGATATTGACTCCTTATATGCTTATAACATATTAAAGCACCTTTCATGTTTTTGGGTACTGTTGAGCACCTTTTAAGGCCTCTCTAATGGCAAGATCTTCATACATGTGTGTGTATACTTATATGTGAGTAAACATTTCACATAACATATGAAGGTCACACATGTTCAAATATCAACGCATGAGTCTATAGGTATATCTATATGAACAATCCTTTCATATAAAAACACCAATACATTATGAACATTCATGCTTCATCATATCACATACTTAACATCATAGAATATAAGTCCTATTCATAAAATTTCCATACATTCATTTTCATGTACATTGAAACCAAACTTAGGAAATATCCTATCAAGGTATACATGTGCAATGCATAGATGAGGTCCCATACCCTTGCCATACTTGTAAACCTATGAGTTCATCCTAGTTAAGAAATACATAATATACTTCACATAAATTTATCTTACATGCCTAGTAGTATACATTTAGTGATTATGATATCAACCTTTCATTAGACACTATGAACCTTTACTATATTTTAAGCATGCATAATGTGTGAGTGTTTATATACATTGGTCAACATGATCACGTAATGACTATCAATCATCACATTGAGGAAGCCACCCTCCTAAGACCACAATGCATAACCAAGCATAGTCCACACAACACTATTTAGCATGGGAGTCAAGCTAACTTTATATTAAACTTTTAGACTCCTAACATTAGCTATTCACACATTCACACAGGGGTACATGGGTAGGGGTCATCAATACTTAACACTTCATTTATGGAAGCAACTACACATGATCTTAACATAACCATTTACATGCTTATAACACTACCTACCTAACCTAGATTAACAACTAGAATAGAAGACTACGCACAAGTTACACATAGTGTGATCATCATAACCACACACTCATGTATTCATAAATTTTACTTCAAGGTCATAGTAAACACACCTATATATAGTGACAATAATAAACACCTCCAGCATAAGTAGGCCATACCAAACAATGCCATACAAGGCTACATCAACTACAATAATATAGAAAAGTAGAGGAGAAGAAGAGTAGAATAATTCTTACCAATCCTTTAACCTTAGATCATAATTGATAAATACAAGTATTTCATAAACAATTCAAGTATAGGTAAGAAGATAAATATACATTAACATAAACGAAATCATACTTATTTCCCTTCAAGATCATGATACAAACATAGACACAAAACCACCAATTCAATAGAGAGTAGAGGAATGTAGATCACTCACCAATTTACCTTGCTTTGATCATAAATAACAACTTATCAACAATATACATGTAGGGAAGTGTGTAAAGAAGTAGCAATCCGATGTAAATCATAATTCATCTAACCTAGAATCAAGATCGCATCACATTCATAGCATTATCAATCTATAGGCTAAAACATGTAGCTCAATCCTTAAAAAGATTACAGTGAACCTAAGGCATTAGCTATAATGATCTCTATATAATCGTAATCCTACAATATTTACCATAAAGTCGAGCTTACAGTGGACACATAGAAGAACAAATGCTAGTCTTGTTCATGCCTTTATACATTGATCCACATGGATCATTAATCAAAAATTCATCCTCAATATAAATAATAAACAGTATACATAAAAAATTCAGTGTAATAGAATCACAATTCTATAAATACAAATGCATGATCACAATGCCCATGCATAGGATAAATTGAGAGTTGAAGAGAATATGGATTAATGATGCAATGTAATTGAAATTCACATTAAAACCAATACATTTTTCACATCCGGGTTTACCCTCTTGACGTAACTGGCGTCGTCTTCCTTTTGAAGGACTAAGACTAGCCTCTTAGTTTCATGTCATTACATTAATAGGTTGAAAAATGCGGAAAAATTTAAAACTTTCATTATCACTACTTGGAGGTCTATATAGACCTTTACATACACATAATATATATTCATATCGAGTATACATAAACCCTTCATATAGTAAGGTTACATATCCTTCTACTTTTATTGCACATACATATATATGAATATAGAAATACTCTCTAGGATTGTCTCATCCCATACCATCTAAACAGATATCACAATATGGGTATATCACTTAAATCAATTCAACAAGACCATTATAGGTCATACGAAAGTAAAATATTTAAATAACAAGGAAACGAAGGATGGAGTCAACAAGCTCCCAAAAAAATCCAAAGCTAGAGGATTGCATTGCCCTCGAAAGTTGAGGACCTACAATACTTGGATGAAAATAAGAATCCAAGCCTTCAATAATGTCGCCTCCCAAAACTCCTTAACAACTGGAACCTAAAATGTTTGGGAAAAAAAGGTAGAAAATGGGGTTAGTACTCCTTAAGTACTATGTATGATATCTTATTCACATACACAAGCAAAACAAGCTAAAAGGGATTTTTTGTCAAAACATGCCAAATTATCCCTTTAACCTAATGCAAAGAAAAGTAAGTTATATAATCCAACCAAACATTCTTACTATCTCAACAAGTAATATTTATCCCAACATACTTGAAACAATGATTTACTACAACCCTAAAATCAAGGAATAATATCATATGAATGAAAAAGAGTCAAACATATCTTAATAAGCAAGACAACTACTCATAAGTACTTATCAAGTCAACAAGTGCAATGACCAAAAAAAGCCCCATAACCTTACTCAATATACTATCCTCAAAAAGAAAACATGACCAATGTCCATCTTTACATATAATGGCCTTTAGGCTTGCATTTCATCATATATTATCATTATAATCCAAGGCATATTAATAAGTGAACTAATCAACATATATTTTCAATAATGTGCCATTGTAATCATATATACATTATATATTATCAAAACATAAAAATATATAAGAACTTCCTCCTAAGACTCCCCTCAAGGCTAACTAGTGCAATGTTTAGGTGGAGTCCCATACCCCTACCTAGAGTAAGCTAGACCCTTTAGGTTATCCTTTTTAGTGTTCAATTCTTTAATTCATTTTAGCTTTTGGGAACAATTTCCCCTTACCGACATAGACCACGTGAGCTAGTGTGAAATCCTGTGTCATAAAATCCTACATCGAAAGAAGGCGGACCACTTGCCAAGGAAGTAACAAAACATGAAACAGAAAAAACTACGTGGATCCACTAGCTAGTATTCCTATGGGGGCAACATAGTTCAAGAACTAGGAGATTAAGTTGGGACCCTCTTTATGCGCCAAGCATTATAGTCTCTAATCTCAAGAGTGTGTAGTGTTCCTACCTTACCTATGTGGGAAAGGACACTTCTCTATCTAGTTCACTCGGTGCTAAGATAGATTTGTTCCATGACGAAGATTGATGAACTGCGTCAGTTTCTCCTCCTTCATCTCTCTAGGGAAGAATCTTTGTAGAAAAGCCGCCTTAAAGATCTTCCAAGTCATCGGACCACCCCTCGACAACCTATTATCCCTCCATTGTACATACCATTTTTGAGCCACATCCTTGAGTTTATATGAGGCCAACTCGACCTTCTAACTTGAAGACACCGCCATAGCATATAGTACCTTATATACCTCATCGAGGTATTCTTGGTTGTCTTCATCAACCATAGACCCATAGAAAGTAGGAGGATTTATCCGAATGAAGTCCCTTAGACGTAAAGACATAGTAGTTACTTGTTGATGTGGACGGGGAGCAACATCCCAATTGGCTTGAGCCATCATATCTTGGGCTTAAACCATCGCGGCTTGTGCTTGAGTAATCATGGCTTATGACATTTGATCAAGAATAGCCATCACCTCCGCCTCCGTCATAGGTGTAGGGTTAATCGGGGCTTGATTAACATTTGCATTTTCCTCAAGTGGAGGGACTTCGTGATGATAGGGAGGAGCTTGCACATTAACAACTTCCTCCTCAAGTCTTTGAGCCGCATTCCTTCGAGTGTTCATGCATTCTATAAGCACAAAAATGGGATTAGATGCAAAATCACACCATAAGTATCCTCATAAGAGAGGTTATCCTTGATACCAAGACCCTCAATTGGAAAAATGGACTCGAGATCACATATACACTTTTTCAACATAGAACTATGGAAAACTGGATGAACCAAAGCCAATTCACTAGGAAGTTTCAATTCATAGGAAAAATTACCAAACCTTTGCAAGATTTCATAGGGACCATATAACGAGGAATCAATTTACCTTTCTTGCAAAATCTAACCACCCCTTTCATTGGTGAAATTTTAAAATACACCTTATAACCTTCTTCAAACTCCAAATCCCTTCCCCTATGATCGGCATAAGACTTTTGCCGACTATAGGATGTTTGCAACTGGCTCCTTATGATATGGACCTTTTTCAAAGTCTTATAAATTATATCGGGATCAATAAGCGATGGTTTACCCACTTCAAACCATCAAATAGGATACCTACACCTCCCACCATAAAGGCTACATAGGGAGCCATGGAAATGGATGAAATTAAACTATTGTTGTAGGCAAACTCCAGCAAAGGTAAGTGTCTATCCCAACTACCTTTAAAAAAAATGATGCACACCCTAAGCATATGTTCAAGTGTTTGTATTGTACGCTCCGCTAGACCATCTAATTCGGCATGAAAAGCGGTGATCAACTTCACCGAAGTACCTAACCTTTTTGGAACGACCTCCAAAATCTAGATGTGAATTGTGTTCCCCGATCCAGTTGATGGATAACGGAATGCCATGGAGCATATAATTTCATCTAAAAAGATTCTTGCATAATCCTCCGCCGAATATTAAAACTTGACGGGAATAATGCGAGCGGACATAGTCTGTCGATCCACAACCACCCATATGGAATCATAGGACTTTTGGGTCCGAGGTAAACCTACTACAAAGTCCGTATTGATGTCTTCCCACTTCCAAGTAGGAATATGGATCTCTTGTAGAAAGCCACCCAACTTTAGGTATTCAACCTTTACTTGGTTGCAATTTGGAGACAAACTCCACTACGTTCCTTTTTTAGACATTCCCACCAATATATCTCCCTAAGGTCATGATAAATTCTTCTTGACCCTAGATGAATTAACTAGCGGGACCTATGTACTTTTTCTGGGATTCGATCCCTTAACCCATATACATCGGGAATACATAATCTCCCTTGGTAACTTAACACACCACATCCCCCCTAAGGAGAATGATTCATTCAACTTGATGAGAACTGATTCTTTTAACTCCATTAAGGCTAAATAAAAGTGTTGTTTGGACTTCACCTCAACCACTAAACATGACTCGGAGTTATGATGAACAATGTCACCCTTATCCGGAGAAATCTCAAACCTCAACACCAACCTAGCCAACCTATGTACTTCCCTTGCTAGGTCCTTTTTGGATTCGTAAAGATCGAATACACTACCAAAAATCATTCGACATAGGGCATCCACAACTACATTAGCCCTGTGAAGGTGATAAAGGACACTCATATCATAATCTTTCAACAACTTAAGCAACCTTATTTGTTGGAGATTTAACTCATTTTGGGTAAACACATATTGGAGACTCTTATGATCGGTAAAAACATCAACATGAACCCCTTACAAGTAATGCTTCAAAATTTTCAAAGAAAACACCACGACTGCTAATTCAAGGTCATGAGTGGGATAGTTTCTCTCATATATCTTTAGTTTCCTAGAGGAATAAGCTATCACCTTCCTATGTTACATAAGCACACACCCCAAACCCACTTGGGATGTGTCACAATACACCACTAAACCTTTTCTACCCTCCAGTAAGGTCAACACCAGAGCAGAAATGACACTATTTTTAAAAAATTGGGAGCTCTTCTCACATGCCTCCGACCACTCAAAGTTATTACTCTTTTAGGTCAAAGTAGTCAAATGAGATGCAATGGATGCAAAACCATCCACAAACCACCGATAGTAACCCGCTAAAGCAAAGAAACACCTAATGTCTGTCGGAGCCAATGGTCTAGCCCAGTTTTTCACCGGTTCTATTTTCCTTGTGTCTACCTGAGCTCCCTCACTAGAGATGATGTGCCTTAGAAAAGTCACCAACCTAAACCAAAACTCATAGTTACTACATTTGGCACACAATTGATGTTCTTTAGGAGTTTGAAACAATATCATCAAATGACCCATATGATCATCCTCATTCTTCGAATATACCAAGATATCATCAATAAACATAATGACGAATGAATCTAGGCAATTTCGAAACACCCTATACATTAGATCCATAAATTCAAAACACCCTATACTCGCCCCTTGGACTCTTACTTTATGATAAAGACAACCCTTTGAGATCATTTAACATGCTTTTAGAAAAGATATGATACGACCTCTAGGAAAGAAATTCCCACCCTTCCACTCAACAACAGGTTCATTTGTGAAATTAAACCTCACAACTCTTGTCCTAGAATGAATAGTAGAAAAACTATCATGTAACCAATGCATACAAAAAATGATATCAAAATCAAGCATATCTAGTTCAACTAGATTTACATTAGAAACTCTATTGGGCAATGAAATAGGACAATTTCAATAGACTATTTTAGCAACAACCGGCTCTCCCACCGGAGTAGACACTAGAAAAGGCTCATGCAAAGTATCGGGTAAAATTTCAAATTTTTTTGCTATTAGGGGTGTCACAAATGATAAAGTAGCGTCGGGATCAAATAATGCATACATATAAATTGATAAATATTTCAACATACCATTCACCACATCGGGGGTGGTCTCTTGCTCACCCCTAGAGCGGAGAGCATAGAAGCAGTTCTTCTTTGGATTGTCACTAGAACCACTTGCTTGAGCTTGGCCACTACCCATGTCTTGACTCTTTAAGTTTGTACAATCTCTCATCTTGACACAACTATTTCCACAACTAAAAGAAATTTTCCGTCTCCTTAAGTGTAACGACCTGTTTAGTCGTTTTGAGCAACAGATTTTAATTATGGAAAACTGGCTGGGACAACGGATAGAACGACGGACCCCATCGGTTCACGACGGCCCGTCAAGGAGTTTCGTCCCATGACACTTAGACTTTTGAAATTGGGTACTGAAAATCGACTCTCTGTAAATTGTGACGGACCTGCAGGACGTGCCGTCACATCCACGACGAACCGTCGTGAGTTTCTGTTGCAAAACACTTCAACTTTTGGGAATTTGGCACAAGAAACGAGTTTCTGACCGTCATGACGGAGGAAGAGGACGGACCGTCACAGGTGTGACAGGCCGTCACAGGCCACCTGAGCTCGAGGGAGCTGCGACGACCACCGTGACGGACCGTCGCAGGCACGACGGCCCGTCACAGGTTGCGCAGTCCCAGGCAAAATAGGATTTCTCCACACGTTTTAAGGG
>JAKWIY010002092.1:0-10972 GCA_027704805.1 Solanum corneliomulleri | reverse complement strand
AGAATGAGGATCGGAGTGTCACGTTCCAACACCAGGATAGAATGAGGATCGGAGTGTCACGTTCCGACACCAGGATAGTATATGGATCGGGTGCCACGTTCCGGTACCAGGATAGAAAGGGGGTCGGAGTGCCACGTTCCGGCACCAGGGTAGAATATGGATCGGAGTGTCAAGTACCGACACAAGAGGAAGAAAGATAATGAATCTTGAAAGATGATAAATATACTCAATCTAATGAACCCAATTCCCAAATGAGTATGGTATTGAGGCTTGAGTCCTCATGTGTGAACTTGACGGTAATTGTTAATGATATAGTACTTGTTGTTGCTACATGTTAAGCATCATAGTTGATTTTATAATATTACTTGATATATATTATCTTCTATTTTGAGTTGGCCGATGATATCTACTCAGTACTTGTGGTTGTACTGACCCCCTACTTTTATGTTTTCTTCTTTATTATTTGTGGAGTGCAGCAAACGTGCCGTCGT
The DNA here is from genome assembly GCA_027704805.1 of Solanum corneliomulleri. Taxonomy (NCBI): domain Eukaryota; kingdom Viridiplantae; phylum Streptophyta; class Magnoliopsida; order Solanales; family Solanaceae; genus Solanum; species Solanum corneliomulleri. The sequence continues at coordinate 10,481 of JAKWIY010002092.1, read as the reverse complement.
CTTCAACTCAACACTAATTCTAGCCAGTCTTTGTAACACCGGATCTTCAGGGTGAGCTAATGCTTCTAGCTTGGACTGGATCTTCTTCTTCAAGTCTTGATGCCTTGAACTTCCGGCATGGACTAGCTTTTTACTTGTTTTTGTTTTCTTAGATACTCTTAGTTTAGTAATTTGAGGATAGATGTTCTTGTGGTGATGACTTCCAGATTTTGGGGAAATAATAGATGTTGAATTTTAATAGTTACTGAATTGGTTTTTTTTATTTAATGAGTTTAAGTCTTCCGCATTATTTTCTGTTGATATACATTGAAATGTTGAAGGTTAGATTGGTTGGTTCGCTCACATAGGAGGGTAAAATGTGGGTGCCAGTCGCGGCTCGGTTTTGGGTAGTGACATTCTCGCGATGCCAGAATTTTCTGCGAGGTATGGAATCTTCTCGCGATGCATGGAATTTTTGCGAGGTATGAAATCATCTCGCGATGCAGGAATATTGACTCGCAATGTATGAATATTAACTCGCAATGCATGAATATTAACTAGTGGTGCATTAATTGACTCTCGATGCATGAATATTAACTCGCAATGCATGATTTTCCGCGATGCATGATTTTCTGCGATGCATGAATTAACTAGTGATATATGAATTAACTGTGAGGTATGAGATCTTCTCGCGATGCATGAATTTTCTGCGAGGTATAAGATCTTCTCGCGATGCATGAATTTTCTGCAAGGTATAAGATCTTCTCGCGATGCATGAATTTTCTGCGAGGTATGAGATCTTCTGGCTATGCATGAATTAACTCTCGATGCATGAATTAACTAGTGATGCATGAATTCCGCAAGGTATGAAATCTTCTTGCAATGCATACATTTCTGCGCGGTATGAGATCTTCTCGCGATGCATGAATTTCTGCAAGGTATGAGATCTTCTCGCTATGCATGAATTTTCTGCGAGGTATTAAATCTTCTCGCGATTCAGAAATATTGACTCGCAATGCATGAATATTAACTCGCAATGCATGAATTAACTCTCGATGCATGAATATTAACTAGTGATGCATGAATTCCGCAAGGTATGAAATATTCTTGCGATGCATACAGTTCTGCGAGGTATGAAATCTTCTCGCGATGCATGAATTTTCTGCGAGGTATGAAATCTTCTCGCGATGCAGGATTATTGAATCGCAATGCATGAATATTAACTAGTGGTGCATGAATTGACTCTCGATGCATGAATATTAACTCGCAATGCATGATATTCTGCGATGCATGATTTTTAACGATGCTTAGATGGCTCGATAATGTTCCAACTGTAACAAGGTGGATGTCTCGATAATGTTCCAACTGTAACGAGGTGGATGGCTCGATAATGTTCCAACTGTAACGAGGTGGATGGCTCGATAATGTTCCACTGTAACGAGGTGGATGTCTCGATAATGTTCCAACTGTAACGAGGTGGATAGCTCGATAATGTTCCAACTGTACCGAGGTGGATGTCTCGATAATGTTCCAACTGTAACGAGGTGGATGGCTCGATAATGTTCCAACTGTAACGAGGTGGATGCTCGAAAATAGTCCAACTTCAAATGAATTTTTGAGATCCTCTCAAAAATTCTATCCCAGTTTCCATTATGAAGAGAAATGGAAATCTTACTGAGAATATGACCGAGCCGTTGTGGCGCCTACGTATCCCGTTGGAGCAGGAATCAGGTCAAACGTAGTTCCCCTTGTGGATGATGAGTGCTGCAACAGATCTGAATGAGAATTATCAGTAGAAAATGCACAATATGAACATGATGGAATATGCAAATGGTATCCTTTGCTATATTCAAAGCCTAAAACAAGACATATTACATTTTGGGGATGAACAATCCAATGAAGTAAAATAGGTGTCTCACATATATAAGATTAACTTAACAACACCTTTTATAATGAACAACTCAAAAGACAATTTTTTTTTAATCTTTTTTTTTCTTTTTTTTCAAAAACAAAAATGCGATGAGATAGTCAAATTTTCACCACGATTGGTACCAACAGTTAAGATTGCAGGTAAATCTTTTTTTTTTAGATTGAATTAAGGTAATTCCTACAGCTTCAAGTGGTACCTCAAATATACTTAAGGAATAACAAGATCCGTTCATCTTGTTTCAAACAAAGATTTTGAATTGTATCAATCCTCATGTTTCAAGTGTCCTCACGACAAAGGCTAGTCCTATTTCACACATATTTGAAACATTTGATTATAGAACATTTTTTTAAAGTGCACTCACACTCACAAGAATGTTCAATGCACACAACTGTGATACCGTGTGCTTGACCCTTATGTGAATCTCCACTAATGTGAGAACATTTGGAATGAGATCTTGTAGGGCTTGTCATTGGCTTGTAACGTAGGCTTAGGATGGGTGGGATATTTATTTGAGATAAAAGTGACTTAATTTCTCCTTGAGCGTCACACAGAATTTGTGCTTTTAATGATTGGTACACCTTTGGCGTCACTCTGCCCTCTCAAATTCTTTTGAATTCTCATTTTTAACGCTTTTCCCTTCCCTTCTTTTTTTTTTCTCTGATTTTTTTTTTTTTTTTTTTTGCTTTTTTCCTCTTCTTTTTTTTTTCTTTTGAGTCCTTACTCCTTGGAGCTTTTCTTTTATTCACTTCTTCGTTATAATATTTTTTTTGTTGGAATATTTTCCTTCCAACCTTTCACTGGTCCTGTAAAGGAATTTTTTGCCTTACTTTATTTCTTCCACTTTTTTTTTTTCTTTTTCTCTAGAGTCTTTACTTCCTTGATTTTGAGAGACTCAATATCTTTGCTTTTTGAAATTTCAAACATTGATCTCCTTTTATAATTTGCACATTCTTTGTGCACTCAAGAAGGTTGGGCCAAGAGAGGATAGTGCTCGTAAGCACTCAAAAGGGTAGTGGTTAAGATGTGGTTGTCCAAATGAAGGTTTCAGGCTCAAAATGGGAAAACTAGGGATTAATGTAATTTGGTAGGCTTTGAAAGGCACAATCGGGTCAAAAAAAAGCCTACAATCCTTTCTCAAACCAAAGATTACTCATGATTTCGCCTCGAAAAATATTCAGGTCAAGTTCTAGATCAACAGTGTAACACCATTGAACTTTGGTCAAAATCTCACCACACAATGCACATGAAACATAAGGTTAATTTTATTCTTATCTTGATTGAATGCAAGAGAATTTTCAAGCATCACAAAAGTAAAGATAAGAGGTACCGCGAGAATCTATGGTTTACCGCAAAGTCAGTATTTTCAATCATATCGAATATATTACATGCTCTTAACTGTAACGACCTGTTTAGTCGTTTTGAGTAGCAGATTTTATTTCTGGAAAAACTGGCTGATACGACGGACCCCATGACGGACCGTCATGGGCACGATGGACCGTCGAGGGGGTCTCGTTCCATAACACTTAGAAATTAGAAAATTGGATGCTGAAATCGACTCTCTGAACTTCGTGACGGAATGGCAGGACGGACCGTCACACGCGTGACGGACCGTCACAGATTCTTTGGTGAAAATTGAGTCTCTGAACTTTGCGACGACCTGCAGGACGGACCGTCGCAGGCACGACGGGCCGTCACAGGTTGCGTAATCCCAGTCTGGGTCAGATTTCTTTAAATGTTTAAGGGACGTTTTTGACTATTCCTGCTTTAAATATAAAGTTAGAAGGTTAATGTTAATAAGTCTAATTACTTAGGGGTTAAAAGAGGTAACCTTAAGTTAATTAGTGGGTTATTATTGCCATTTTTTAAACTTAATTATATACTAAATAGGGTAAAAGAAAGAGGGTTTGAATAAGAAAAATAGAAAGAACAAAGAGAGAGAGAGGATTGATCGATCGAGAGATAGAAACGAGAAGAAGAACAAAGCTTTGGGGAAATTGCTTGCTTGATCAAATTCTTCGGTGGAGGTAGGTTATGGTTTTTAAGCTATTCGTAGTAAACTCTTAATAGCGAATGATATGTATTGGTAGTAGTGTAAACCCTTCTATATGCTTAATTGTATGCTTGAATAATGTGATTATGAAATTGTGATAAAATAAGCATGATGAAGCTATTGAATCCTAAATCTTGAAAGAAACCCTAATATACTATGTTAATGATAATGCCTTGGTAAAAAGAAGGCTTGGTGAACTAAAGTAATGAGATTGATGATGCCTTGGTATAAGAGAAGGCTTGATGAATTGATAGAATGAGATTAGTGGATCGGAGTGTCACGTTCCGACACATAGAATTAAGGGATGGGGTGTCACGAACCGACCGTAGATTAGGGGATCGAGTGTCACGTTCCGACACGTAGAATCAAAGGATCGGGTGTCACGAACCGACACGTAGAATTAGGGGATCGGAGTGTCACGTTCCGACACATAGTATTAGGGGATCGGGTGTCACGAACCGACACATAGAAGTAGGGGATCGGAGTGTCACGTACCGACACATAGAAGTAGGGGATCGGTGTGTCACATACCGACACAAGAGGAAGAAAGATAATGAATCTTGAAAGATGATAAATATACTCAATCTAATGAACCTAATTCCCAAATGAGTATGGTATTGAGGCTTGAGCCCTCATGGATGAACTTGGTGGTACTTATTGATGATTTTAGTACTTGTTGTTGCTACATGTTGAGTATTATAGTCATTTTATGATATTAACTGATATATACTGTTTTCTATTTTGAGTTGGCCGATGATACCTACTCAATACTTGTGTTTGTACTGACCCCTACTTGCATGTTTCTTTCTTTGTATTTGTGGAGTGCAGCAAACGTGCCGTCGTCTTCAACTCAACAGTAATTCTAGCCAGTCTTCGTCACACCGGATCTTCAGGGTGAGCTAATGCTTCTAGCTTGGACTGGATCTTCTTCTTCAAGTCTTGATGCCTTGAACTTCCGGCATGGACTAGCTTTTATTTGTTTTAGCTTCTTAGAATACTCTTAGTTTAGTAATTTGATCATAGATGTTCTTGTGATGATGACTTCCAGATTTTGGGGATAATCATAGTTATGGAATTGTTTTTTATTAATGAGTTTAAGTCTTCCGCATTATATTTTGTTAATTATGTTTGAAATGTTGGGGTTTAGATTGGTTGGTTCGCTCACATAGTAGGTTAAGTGTGGGTGCCAGTCGCGACTCGGTTTTGGGTCGTGACAAACTTGGTATCAGAGCATTGGGTTCGTTGGTCTCATCACACAAGAACGGGTCTAGTAGAGTCTTAAGGAACGGTAGGGGGACACCTTTACTTTTCTTTGAGATGCTATAAGCATTTAGGAAAATTCCATTCTTTCTTTCCTTCTTTCGTGCTATTACTTGGGTCCAATTGGTATCTAGGTGATACAAATTGGTATCTGACCATCTTCATTCTATTTCGCAGATGGTTAGAACTAGAGCGACGACTGCACCAACACCAACACCGGCAAGATAAGAAACGTCTGAGCCAACCACTGGGGCTGTAGCTCGAAGAGGAGTAGCGGCTAGAGGCCGTGGAAGAGGTCGTGGGAGGACGTCCTCTAGAGGAAGAGGACAAGCACCAAGCCCATCTGGTACTAGGGCGGTGACTCCTCCACCGACTGAGGAGGTGATAAGAGAGGGTGAGGAAGGGGAGAATGAACAAGTGCAGAACGAGGAACTGCCACCCTAACCTACCGCAGAGATGATCAATCAGGTTCTTGCTTATCTTAGTGGGTTATCTGATCAAGGCCAGACACCTCCAGTGTTTTCTGCACCAGCACCTCAGGTTCCAGAGGTACAACATGCGGCTACTATGGCTCCCCGCATGGATGCCTCAATGGAAATAGGCACGTTTCCTCGTCTGACTACAGGGCCTATAATGAAAAATGATCAGCATGAACTTTTTAGTAAGTTCTTAAAATTGAAACCTCCAGTCTTCAAGGGTGCTGAATCTGAGGATGCCTACGATTTTCTGGTTGACTGTCATGAGCTACTACACAAGATGGGTATAGTAGAACGGTTTAATGTTGAGTTCGTGAGTTATCAGTTTCAAGGGAACGCCAAAATGTGGTGGCAGTCACATGTTGAGTGTCAACCAACAGAGGCACCACCTATGACTTGGGCCTCATTCTCTAGCTTGTTTATGGAGAAGTATATCCCCCGGACTTTGAGGGATAGGAAAAGGGATGAGTTCTTGAGCCTAGAGCAAGGTAGGATGTCGGGTAATGCATATGAGGCTAAGTTTTGTGCATTATCCAGGTATGCCACCCAACTTTGTTTGAGTCCACAAGAGCGGATTCACCGTTTTGTGAAAGGGTTGAGGTCAGAATTGCGGATTTCGGCCTTACAGGTAGAGGCTACGGCAAAATCCTTCTAAGAAGTGGTAGACTTCGTGATAGAGGTGGAAGGAGTGAAGCCAGATGACTTCACCACGACATAGACATCAAAAAGGTTTCGAAAAGGAGGTGAGTTTAATGGTTCTTACTCTAGAGGACAGGGTTCAGGAGGTTACTCAGTCCGACCAATTCAGTCTTCACTACAGACTGTAGTTGGGGGTCCACCTTAGACCGGTCAACACTTCTCTGAGAGACCTATGCTTGACTCCAGAGAGTGTTATGGATGTGGGAGACTGGACATATTAGGAGAAATTGTCCGAAACAGAGTTATAGACCCCGATAGCTAGGGGTAGAGGTGGTCATGGTAGAGGCGTTATTCTGGAGGGCGTGGGGTGTCGAGGTAATGGTGGTCACCAAAACGGCAGAGGTGATGGGCAAACTGGAGCCACTACAACACAACATGGTAGGGGCAACGGACAGACAAGTAATGGGGCCCATTGTTACGCTTTCCCCGGGAGATCTGAAACGGAGACATCTGATGCTGTCATCACAGGTAATCTTTTGGTTTGTGATTGCATGGCTTCTGTATTGTTTGATCCCAGATCCACATTTTCTTATGTATCTTCTTCATTTGCTACTTGGTCTTAATTTACCTTGTGAATTGCATGACATACCTATTCGGGTGTGTCTACTCCGGTGGGTGAGTCTGTGATAGTTGAAAAAGTATATAGGTCTTGCTTGGTGACTTTGTGGGGAGCAACACTTATGTAGATTTGGTTTCTTAGAAAGTTTGACTTCGATGTAATTCTGGGTATGACTTGGCTTTCTCCAAATTTTGCAATCTTGGATTGTAATGCTAAAACTGTGACGTTAGCCAAGCCTGGGACAGATCAGTTAGTGTGGGAGGGCGACTACACTTCAACTCCGGTTTGTATCATCTCCTTTCTTCATGCTAAGAGAATGGTTAGTTAGGGGTGTTTAGCTTTCTTGGCACATCTCAGGGATGACACTACCCCAGTACCTCCAATCGAGTCGGTTTCGGTAGTTTATGAGTTTCTAGATGTGTTCCCTGCAGATCTTCCTGGTATGCCACCGGATAGAGATATTGATTTTTGCATTGATTTGGAACCGGGTACTCGCCCCATTTCTATACCCCCATATAGAATGGCTCCCGCGGAGTTAAGGGAGTAAAGGCCCAACTTCAAGAGTTGTTGAGCAAAGGCTTCATTAGACCAAGTGCATCTCCTTGGGGTGCTCCGGTGTGTTATTTGTGAAGAAGAAGGATGGGAGTTTTCGGATGTGCATAGATTACCGGCAGGAAGTTGAACAAGGTAACTATAAGAACAGTATCATTTGTCGCATTGATGACTTGTTCGATCAGTTACAAGGTGCTTGTGTCTTCTCTAAGATTGATTTGAGATCCGGTTATCATCAATTGAAAATACGGGACAACGGATGTGCCAAAGACTGCTTTTCGAACTAGGTATAGGCATTACGAATTTGTGGTAATGTCTTTTGTTCTTACGAATGCCCCTGCTGCTTTCATGATCTTGATGAACGGGATCTTCAAGCCATATCTGGATCTCTTTGTGATCGTATTTATTGATGATATACTGATATACTCACGGAGTAAGAAGGAACATGAGGAGCATTTGAGAATGGTGTTGGAGTTATTGAGGAAGAAAAAGCTTTATGCCAAATTCTCCAAGTGTGAGTTTTGGCTAGATTCAGTGTCCTTCTTGGGACACGTAGTTTCTAAGGATCGAGTGATGGTTGATCCATCTAAGATTGAGACAGTGAGGAATTAGGTGAGACCTACAAACGTGTCAGAAATAAGGAGTTTTGTTGGTTTAGCTAGCTACTACCGCCGATTTGTCAAGGGATTCTTTTCTATTGCTTCCCAATTAACGAACTTGACTAAGCAGAATGTTCCATTTGTATGGTCGGATGAGTGTGAGGAAAGCTTTCAGAAACTCAAGACCTTGTTGACTACTGCACCAATCCTTACCTTGCCAGTAGAGGGTAAGAACTTCATTGTTTATTCTGATGCATCCTATTCGGGTTTGGGTGCAGTGCTAATGCAAGAGAAGAATGTAATTGCTTATGCTTCGAGGCAATTAAAGGTGCATGAACGTAACTATCCGACCCATGATTTGGAGTTGGGCCGCGGTAGTATTGCACTAAAGCAATGGAGACACTATTTGTATGGGGTTAAGTGTGAATTCTATACGGACCATCGTAGCCTACAGTATGTCTTCACTCAGAAGGATTTGAATTTGAGACAGAGGAGATGGATGGAACTAATGAAGGACTACGATATCACTATTCTATATCATCCGGGAAAGGCTAATGTTGTGGCAGACGCCTTAAGTAGAAAGGCCGGAAGCATGGGAAGTCTAGCTCACTTGCAAGTTTCGAGACGCCCATTGGCTAGAGAAATCCAAAACTTGACTAATGACTTTATGAGGCAAGAAGTAAATGAGGAGGGAGGATTTTTAGCTTGTGTGGAGGCGAGATCTTCTTTTCTTGACAAGATCAAGGGAAAACAGTTTGAAGAAGAGAAACTAAGCGGAATTCGGGATATGTGGTGAGAGGAGAGGCTAAAGAGGCCATAATTGATGAGGAAGGTGTTTTGAGAATTAGGGAAGGGTATGTGTACCCCGTGTTGATGAGTTGATCCACACTATTCTTACAGAGGCTCATAGTTCCGGATATCTATACATCCTGGTGCAACAAAGATGTACCGCGACCTAAAACAACACTTTGGTGGAGTGAATAAAGCGCGACATTGTTGATTTTGTTGCCAAATTCCAAATTGTCAACAAGTAAGTATGAACACCAGAGGCCGGAGGAACACTTCAGAGAATGCCCATTCCTGAATGGAAGTGGGAGAGAATTGCAATGGACTTCGTGGTTGGTCTTCCAAAGACATTGGGTAAATTGATTCCATTTGGGTAATTGTGGACAGATTAACAAGTCCGCTCACTTCATTCCGGTCAAGGTGACCTACAATGCAGAGAAGTTAGCCAAAATCTACATCTCAGAAATCGTTCGATTGCATGGGGTTCCAATCTCCATCATATCGGATAGAGGTACGCAGTTTACTTCTAAGTTGTGGAGAACATTGCATGCTGAATTAGGTACTAGGTTGGACCTTAGTACTGCATTTCACCCTCAGACCGATGGTCAGTCTGAGCGAACGATTCAAGTGTTGGAGGATATGTTCGTGCATGTGTGATAGAGTTTGGTGGTCATTGGGATAACTTATTACCCTTAGCGGAGTTTTCATACAATAATAGTTATCACTCCACCATTCACAATGGCTCCATTTGAAGCATTGTATGGGAGGAGATGTAGGCTCATTGGTTGGTTTGATGCATTTGAGGTTAGACCTTGGGGTACTGACTTTTGAGGGATTCATGGAGAAGTGAAATCTATTCAAGAGAAGCTTTTAGCGGCGCAAAGTAGACAAAAGGAAGGAATATGCGGATCGAAGGTTAGAGACTTGGAGTTCATGAAGGGTGAACAAGTCTTGCTGAAGGTTTCACCCATGAAAGGGGTGATGCGGTTGGAAAAAAGGGTAAGCTAAGTCCAAGGTATATTGGACCATTTGAAGTACTTAAGAGAAGAGGGGAGGTGGCTTATGAATAGCTTGCCTCCAGGGCTGTCCGGAGTGCATCCGGTATTTCATGTGTCCATGTTGAAAAAGTACCATGGGGAATGGAAACTACATCATTCGTTGGGATTCTGTTCTGCTTGATGAGAATTTGACTTATGAAGAGGAACCTGTTGCTATTTTAGATAGAGAGAAGTTCGCAAGTTGAGGTCGAGGAGATTGCATCCATCAAAGTTCAATGGAAGAATCGACCAGTTGAAGAGGCCACTTGGGAGAAGGAGGTGATATGCAAGAAAAAACCCACATCTGTTCACAGATTCAGGTACTCCCTTCGCCCTTGTGTTTCTTTTCTTGTGATCGTTCGAGGACGAACGATGGCTAAATAGGTATCTATTGTAACGACTGTTTAGTCGTTTTGAGTAGCAAATTTTATTTCTGGAAAAACTGGCTGATACGACGGACCCCACGACGGACCGTCATGGGCACGACGGACCGTCGAGGGGGGTCTCGTTCCATAACACTTAGAAATTAGAATAAGTGGGTGCTGAAATCGACT
>JAKWIY010002091.1:0-11114 GCA_027704805.1 Solanum corneliomulleri | reverse complement strand
GGCATCAAGACTTGAAGACGAAGATCCAGTCCTAGCTAGAAGCATTAGCTCACCCTGAAATCCGGTGTAATGAAGACTGGCTAGAGTTGCGGTTGAGTTGAAGACGACGGTACGTTTTCTGCACTCTACAAATAACAAAGAAAGAAACATACAAGTAGGGGTCAGTACAAAACACAAGTACTGAGTAGGTATCATCGGCCAACTCAAAATAGAAAATAGTATATATCCGATAATATCATAAATCAACTACAATACTCAACATGCAGCAACAACAAGTACTATAATCATAAATAAGTACCGCCAAGTTCACCCATGAGGACTCAAGCCTCAATACCATACTCATTTGGGAATTAGGTTCATTAGATTGAGTATATTAACATCTTTCAAGATTCATTATCTTTATTTCTCTCGTGTCGGTACGTGACACTCTGCTCCCCTAATTCTATGTGTCGGAACGTGACACTCAGATCCCCTAATTCTACGTGTCGGTTCGTGATACCCGATCCCCTAATTCTATGTGTCGGAACGGGACACTCTGATACCCTAATTCTACGTGTCGGTTCGTGACACCCGATCCCCTAATTCTACGTGTCGGTTCGTGACACCCGATCCCCTAATACTATGTGTCGGAACGTGACACTCCGATCCCCTAATTCTACGTGTCGGTTTGTGACACCCGCTCCACTAATCTCATTCTATAAATTCATCAATCCTTCTTTTATACCAAGGCATCATCAATCTCATTACTTTAGTTCATCAAGCCTTCTTTTATACCAAGGCATCATCATTCTCATTACTTTAGTTCATCAAGCCTTCTTTTATACCAAGGTATCATCATTAACAAAGTAAATTAGGGTTTTTTAAGATTTAGGATTCAATAGCTTCATCATGCTTATTTTATCACAATTATATAATCACCTTTATGCAAGCATACGATTAAGCATATAGCACGGTTTACAATACTACCAATACATATCATTTGCTATTAAGAGTTTACTACGAATAGCATAAAAACCATAACCTACCTCCACCGAAGAATTTTGATCAAGCAAGCAATTTCCCAAAGCTTTGTTTCCTCTTCGTTTCTCCTCTTTCTCGTTCGATCGATCCTCTCTCTCTCTCTTTGTTCTTTATATTTTTCTTATTCAAACCCTCTTTCTTTTACCCTAATTAGCATATCATTAAGTATAAAAGATGATGAATTGACCCATTAATTAATTCAAGGTTACCTCTTTTATCCCTCAAGTAGATAAATTATTAACATTAACCCACTAAATTTATAATTATAGCAGGAATAATCCAAAACGCCCCTTAAAATATGTAGCAGAAATCCGATCCAGCCTGGGATTACGCAACCTGTGACGGCCCGTCGTGCTTGCGACGGTCCGTCCTGCAGGTCCGTCACTGTCACGACCCAAAACCGAGCCGCGACTGGCACCCACATTTACCCTCCTATGTGAGCGAACCAACCAATCTAAACCTTAACATTTCAATGTTTATCAACAGAAAATAATGCGGAAGACTTAAACAATTCAAAACTATTATTAATATCCCCAAAATCTGGAAGTCATCATCACAAGAACATCTATAACCAAATTACTAACTAAAAATGTCTAAGAAGCTAAAACAAATGAAAAGCTAGTCCATGCCGAAAGTTCAAGGCATCGAGACTTGAAGAAAAAGATCCAGTCCAAGCTAAACGCGTTAGCTCATCCTGAATTTCCGATGGAGTGAAGACTGGCTCGAATTACTGTTGAGTTGAAGTTGACGGAACGTTTGCTGCATTACACAAATAACAAAGAAGAAAACATAAAAGTAGGGGGTCAGTACAACCACAAGTGCTGAGTAGATATCATCAGCCAACTCAAAATAGAAGATAATATATATCAAGTAGTATTATAAATCAACTATAAACTCAACATGTAGCAACAACAAGTACTATAATCATCAACAAGTTGTCATCAAGTTCATCCATGAGGGCTCAAGCCTCAATACCATACTCATTTGGGAATTAAGTTTATTAGATTGAGCATATTTATCATCTTTCAAGATTCATTATCTTTCTTCCTCTTGTGTCGGTACGTGACGCTCCGATCCCCTACCACTATGTGTTGGTACGTGACACTCCGATCCCCTAATTCTACGTGTCGGTTCGTGACACCCGATCCCCTATATGTGTCGGTACGTGACACTCCGATCCCCTATATGTGTCGGAACGTGACACTCTGATCCCCTACATGTGTCGGTACGTGACACTCCGATCCCCTATATGTGTCGGAACGTGACACTCCGATCCCCTATATCTACGTGTCGGTTCGTGACACCCGTCCCACTAATACTATGTGTCGGAACGTGACACTCCGATCCACTAATACTATGTGTCGGAACGTGACACTCCGATCCACTAACCTCATTCTATTCGTTCATCAAGCCTTCTCTATACCAAGGCATCACCAATCCCATTACTTTGATTCATCAAGCCTTCTTTTATACCAAGGCATCATCATTAATAACGCAGATTAAAGTTTCTTTCAAGATTTTTGGATTCAATGGTTTTCATCATGCCTGTTTTATCAAAATCACATAATCATATTCATGCAAGCATACAATTAAGCATATAGACAGGTTTACAATACCACCAATTCATATCATTGACTATTAAGAGTTCACTACGAATATCGTAAAATTAACCATAACCTACCTCCACCGAAGACTAGTGATCAAGCAAGAAATTCCCAAGCTTTGTTCTTCTTCTCGTTTCTCTTCTCCCAATTTGATCGACTCCTCTCTTTCTCTCTTGTTCTTTTTGTTTTCTTTTATTCAAACCCTCTTTCTTTTACCCTAATTAACATATAATTAAGTGTAAAAGAGGACAGTAGAACACACTAATTAACTTAAGGTTACCTCTTTTAACCCCCAAGTAATTAGACTTATTAATATTAACCCTCTATCTTTATAATAAAGGAAAGAATAGTCCAAAACGTCCCTTAAAACGTGTAAGGAAATCCGATTCTTCCTGGGATTTGCGCAACCTGTGACGGCCCGTCGTGCCTGCGACGGTCCGTCACGCAGGTCGTCGCAGCCTTTAGAACTCAAGTGGACTGTGACGGTCCGTCACACCTGTGACGGTCCGTCCTGCACTTCCGTCATGACGATCAGAGACTCGTTCCGTGTACCAAATTCTCAAAAGTTGAAGTGTTTTGCAACGGGAGCTCACGACGGTACGTTGTAGCTATGACAGCCCGTCCTGCAGGTCCATCACAGATTACAGAGAGTTGATTTTCAGTACCCAATTTTAGAATTCTTAAGTATATTGAAACGAGACCCTGCGATGGTCCGTCGTGCCTGTGACGGTCCGTCGTGGGGTCCGTTGCCTCAGCCAATTTTCCAGAAATAAAGTCTGCTGCTCAAAACGACTAAACAGGTCGTTACAATAGATACCAATTTACCCACCGTTCGTCCCCGAACGATCAAAAGAAGAAGAGCAAGGGCGAAAAGAAGTACCTGAATCTGTAAACAGATGTGGGTATTTTTCTTGCATATCTGCCTCCTTCTCCCAAGTAGCCTCTTCAACCGGTCGATTCTTCCATTGAACGTTGATGGATGCAATCTCTCTCGACCTCAACTTGCGAACCTCTCTATCTAAAATAGCAACGGGTTCCTCCTCATAAGTCAAGTTCTCATCAACCAAAACTGAATCCCAACGGATGATGTAGTTTCCATCCCCATGGTATCTTTTCAACATGGACACATGAAACACCGGATGCACTCCGGACAGCCCTGGAGGTAAGGCTAATTCATAAGCCACCTCCCCTACTCGCTTTAGTACCTCAAATGGTCCAATATACCTTGGACTTAACTTACCCCTTTTTCCGAACCGCATGACCCCTTTCATGGGTGAAACCTTCAACAAGACTTGTTCACCTTCCATGAACTCCAAGTCTCTAACCTTTCGGTCTGCATACTCCTTTTTTCTACTTTGCGCCGCTAGAAACTTTTCTTGAATGCACTTCACCTTATCTAACGAATCCCTCAAGAGGTCAGTACCCCAAGGTCTAACCTCAAATGCATCGAACCAACCAATTGGAGATCTACACCTCCTCCCATACAATGCTTCAAATGGAGCCATATCAATACTGGAGTGATAGCTATTATTGTATGAAAACTCTGCCAAAGGTAAAAAGCTATCCCAATGACCACCAAATTCTATCACACATGCACGAAGCATATCCTCTAACACTTGAATCGTTCGCTCAGACTGACCATCAGTCTGAGGGTGAGGGTGAAATGCAGTGCTAAGGTCCAACCTAGTACCCAATTCAGCATGCAATGTTTTCCAAAACTTAGAAGTAAACTGCGTACCTCTATCTGATATGATGGATAGTGGAACCCCATGCAATCGAACGATTTCTGAGATATAGATTTTTGCTAACTTCTCTGCATTGTAAGTCACCTTGACCGGAATTAAATGAGCAGACTTAGTTAACCTATCAACAATCACCCAAATGGAGTCATGCTTACCCATTGTCTTTGGAAGACCAACCACAAAGTCCATTGCGATTCTCTCCCACTTCCATTCAGGAATGGGCATTCTCAGAAGCGTTCCTCCGGGCCTCTGGTGTTCATACTTTACTTGTTGAAAGTTTGGACATTTGGCAATAAAGTCAACAATATCGCGCTTCATTCTACTCCACCAAAAGTGTTGCTTTAGGTCACGATACATCTTGGTTGCACCCGGATGTATAGAATACCTTGTACTATGAGCCTCTGTCAGAATAGTGTTGATCAGATTATCGACGCGGGGTACACATACCCTTCCCTTAATCCTCAAAACACCTTCCTCATCAATTGTTGCTTCTTTAGCCTCTCCTTGCAACACTTTATCTCGAATCCGGATCAATTTCTCATCATCAAACTGCTTCCCCTTAATCTTGTCAAGGAAGGAGGATCTTGCCTCCACACAGGCTAACAATCCTCCCTTCTAATTTACTTCTAACCTCATGAGGTCATTAGCCAAAATCTGCACTTCTCTAGCCAATGGGCGTCTAGAAGCTTGCAAGTGAGCTAGACTTCCCATGCTTCCCGCCTTTCTACTCAAAGCATCTGCTACAACGTTCGCCTTCCCCGGATGGTACAAGATAGTGATATCGTAGTCCTTCAGTAGTTCCATCCATCTCCTTTGTCTCAAGTTCAAATCTTTCTGAGTAAAGACATACTGTAAACTACGATGATCCGTATAGAGTTCACACTTAACCCCATATAAATAGTGCCTCCATTGCTTTAGTGCAAACACTACCGCGGCCAATTCCAAGTCATGAGTTGGATAGTTACGTTCATGCACCTTTAATTGCCTCTAAGCATAAGCAATCACATTCTTCTCTTGCATTAGCACTGCACCCAAACCCAAATAGGATGCATCACAGTAAACAATGAAGTTCTTACCCTCTACCGGCAAGGTGAGGATAAGTGCGGTAGTCAACAAAGTCTTGAGTTTCTGAAAGCTTTGTTCGCACTCATCCGACCATACAAATGGAACATTCTGCTTAGTCAAGTTTGTCAATTGGGAAGAAATAGAAGAGAATCCCTTGACAAATCGGCGGTAGTAGCTAGCTAACCCAACAAAACTCCGTATTTCTGACACATTAGTGGGTCTTACCCAATTCTTCACTGTCTCAATCTTAGAAGGATCCACCATCACTCCATCCTTAGAAACCACGTGCCCCAAGAAGGATACTGCATCTAGCCAAAACTCACACTTAGAGAACTTGGCATAAAGCTTTTTCTCCCTCAACATTTCCAACACAATTCTCAAATGCTCCTCATGTTCCTTCTTACTTTTAGAATATACCAGTATATCATCTATAAATACGATCACAAAGAGATCCAAATATGGCTTAAAAATCCCATTCATCAAGCTCATGAAAGCAGCGGGGGCATTTGTAAGACCAAAAGACATCACTACGAATTCATAATGCCCATACCTAGTTCGGAAAGCAGTCTTTGGCACATCCGCTGCCCGTATTTTCAATTGATGATAACCGGATCTCAAGTCAATTTTTGAGAAGACACAAGCACCTTGTAACTGATCGAACAAGTCATCAATGCGAGGAAGAGGATACTTGTTCTTAACAGTTACCTTGTTCAGTTGTATATAGTCTATGCACATCCGAAAACTCCCATCCTTCTTCTTCACAAACAAAACCGGAGCACCCCAAGGAGATGCACTTAGTCTAATGAAGCCTTTGCTCAACAACTCTTGAAGTTGAGCCTTTAACTCTCTTAATTCGGCGGGAGCCATTCTATACGGGGGTATAGAAATGGGGCGAGTACCCAGTTCAAGATCGATAAAGAAGTCAATATCCCTATCTGGTGGCATACCACGAAGATCTGCAGGGAACACATCCAAAAACTCACGGACTACCGAAACCGACTCAATCGAGGGTACTTGAGCAGTGTCATCCTTGAGATGTGCCAAGAAAGCTAAACACCCTTTACTAACCATTTTCTTCGCACAAAGAAAGGACACGATACGCACCGGATTGGAAGTGTAGTCACCCTCCCACACTAACGGGTCTGTCCCAGGCTTGGCTAATGTCACTGTTTTAGCATTACAATCCAAAATCGCAAAATTCGGAGAAAGCCAAGTCATACCCAGAATTACATCAAAATCAACCCATTTCTAAGAAACCAAATCTACATAAGTGTTGCTCCCCACAAAGTTCACCAAACAAGACCTATATACCTTTTCAACTACCACAGACTCACCCACCGGAGTAGAAACACGAATAGGCATGTCAAGTAATTCACAATGCAAATTTAGACCATTAGCAAATGATGAAGATACATATAAAACGTGGAGCCAGGTCAAACAATACAGATGCTATGCAATCACAAACAAAGATTACCTGTGATAACAGCATCAGACGCCTCCGCTTCAGATCTCCCAGGGAAAGCGTAACAATGGGCCCCTATCAACCATCATCTGTCCGTTTCCCCTACCATGTTTGTCGTAGTGGCTCCAGTTTTCCATCACCTCTGCCGTTGTGGTGACCACCATTACCTCAACCACCACCACGTCCTCCAGAAAAGCGGCCTCTACACCATGGCTACCTCTACCTCTAGCTATTGGGGGTCTGTAACTCTGTTTTGGACAATTCCTCCTAATATGTCCCATCTCCCCAACCATCCATAACACTCTCTGGAGTCAGGCATAGGTCTATCGTAGAAGTGTTTGACCGTTCTGAGGTGGACCCCCAACTACAGTCTGTAGTGAAGACTGAATTGGTCGAACTGAGTAGCCTCCGGAACTCTCCCTCTAGTATAAGAACCATTGAACTCTCCTCCCTTTCGAAACCTTTTTGATGTCGATGTCGTGGTGAAGTCATCTGGTTTCACACTCCTTCCACCTCTATTACAAAGTCTACCACCTCTTGGAAGGATTTTGCTGTAGCCGCTATCTGTAAGGCTGAAATCCGCAATTCTGACCTCAACCCCTTCACAAAACGGCGAATCCGTTCGTGTGGACTGAAACAAAGTTGGGTGGCATAACCTGGATAATGCACGGAATTTGGCTCATATGCCTTAACTGTCATCCTTCCTTTCTCTAGACTCAAGAACTCTCATCCCTTTTTCTATCTCCAAAGTCATTGGGATATACTTCCCTCTCCATAAAAAAGCTAGAGAATGATTCCCAAGTCATGGGTGGCTAGCCTCTGTTGTTTGACACTCACATGTGACCAGCCTACCACATTTTGGCGTTCCCTTGAAACTGATAACTCACGAACTCCACGCCAAATCCGTTCTACGATACCCATCTTGTGTAGTAGATCATGACAATCAACCAGGAATCGTAAGCATCCTCAGATTTTGCACCCTTGAAGACTGGAGGTTTCAATTTTAAGAACTTACTGAAAAGTTTCTGCTGATCATTGTCATTCATAGGGCCCAGTAGTCAGACGTGGAAACGTGCCTATGTCCAATGGAGGCATCCATGCGGGGAGCCATAGTAGCCGCATGTCGTACCTCTGAAACCGGAGGTGTTGGTGCAGAAACCACTGGAGGTGCCTGACCGTGATCAGATAACCCGCTAAGGTAGGCCAGAACCTGATTAATCATTTCTGGGGTAGGTTGGGGCGGCATTTCCTCATTCTGCTCTTGTTCAGTTTCCCCTTCCTCACCCTCTCTCACTACTTCCTCAGTCGGTGGAGGAGTCACTGCCCTAGTACCAGATGGACTAGGTGCCCGTCCTCTTCCTCTAGAGGACGTCCTCCCAAGACCTCTACCACGGCCTCTGGCCACCGATCCTCCTCGAGCTACAGCCCCAGTGGCTGGCTCAGTCGTTTCTTGTCTTGCCGTTGTTGCTGCTGGTGCGGTCGTTGCTCTAGTTCTAACCATCTGCGAAATAGAGTGAAGATGGTCAGATACCAATTTGTATCATCTAGATACCAATTAAACTCAAGTAGTAGCACGAAAGAAAGAATGAAAGAATGGAATTTTCCTAAAGACTTATAGCCTCTCAAAGAAAAGTAAAGGCGTCCCCCTACCGTTCCTTAAGACTCTACTAGACTCGTTCTTGTGTGATGAGACCAATGAACCTAATGCTCTGATACCAAGTTTGTCACGACCCAAAACCAAGCCGCGACTGGCACCCACATTTACCCTCCTATGTGAGCGAACCAACCAATCTAAACCTTAACATTTGAATGTTTATCAACAGAAAATAATGCGGAAGACTTAAACAATTCAAAACTATTATTAATATCCCCAAAATCTGGAAGTCATCATCACAAGAACATCTATAACCAAATTACTAACAAAAATGTCTAAGAAGCTAAAACAAAAAATGAAAAGCTAGTCCATGCCGGAAGTTCAAGGCATCGAGACTTGAAGAAGAAGATCCAGTCCAAGCTAGACGCGTTAGCTCACCCTGAATTTCCGATGGAGTGAAGACTGGCTCGAATTACTGTTGAGTTGAAGTTGATGGAACGTTTGCTGCATTACACAATAACAAAGAAGAAAACATAAAAAGTAGGGGGTCAGTACAACCACAAGTACTGAGTAGATATCATCGGCCAACTCAAAATAGAAGATAATATATATCAAGTAATATTATAAAATCAACTATAAACTCAACATGTAGCAACAACAAGTACTATAATCATCAACAAGTGTCATCAGTTCAAGTTCATCCATGAGGGCTCAAGCCTCAATACCATACTCATTTGGGAATTAAGTTTATTAGATTGAGTATATTTATCATCTTTCAAGATTCATTATCTTTCTTCCTCTTGTGTCGGTACGTGACGCTCCGATCCCCTACCACTATGTGTCGGTACGTGACACTCCTCCGATCCCCTAATTCTACGTGTCGGTTCGTGACACCCGATCCCCTATATGTGTCGGTACGTGACACTCCGATCCCCTATATGTGTCGGAACGTGACACTCCCGATCCGCTACATGTGTCGGTACGTGACACTCCGATCCCATATATGTGTCAAAACGTGACACTCCGATCCCCTACTAATCTACGTGTCGGTTCGTGACCACCCCTCCCACTAATATATGTGTCGGAACGTGACACTACCGATCCACTAATACTATGTGTCGGAACGGACACTCTGATCCACTAACCTCATTCTAATCCGTTCATCAAGCCTTCTCTATACAAGGCAATCACCATCCCATTACTTTAATTCATCAAGCTTCTTTTATACCAAGGCATCATCATTAATAACGCGATTAAAGTTTCTTTTTCAAGATTTGGGATTCAATGGTTTTCATCATGCCTGTTTTATCAAAATCACATAATCATATTCATGCAAGCATACAATTAAGCATATAGACAGGTTTACAATACCACCAATACATATCATTCACTATTAAGAGTTCACTACGAATATCGTAAAATTAACCATAACCTACCTCCACCGAAGACTAGTGATCAAGCAAGAAATTCCCAAGCTTTGTTCTTCTTCTCGTTTCTCTTCTCCCAATTCGATCGACTCCTCTCTTTCTCTCTTGTTCTTTTTGTTTTCTTTTATTCAAACCCTCTTTCTTTTACCCTAATTAACATATAATTAAGTGTAAAAGAGGATAATAGAACCCACTAATTAACTTAAGGTTACCTCTTTTAACCCCCAAGTAATTAGACTTTTAATATTAACCCTCTATCTTTATAATTAAGGAAAGAATAGTCCAAAACGTACGTCCCTTAAAACGTGTAGGAAATCCGATTCTGCCTGGGATTTGCGCAACCTGTGACGGCCCATCGTGCCTGCGACGGTCCCGTCACGCAGGTCGTCGCAGCCTTTAGAACTCAAGTGGACTGTGACGGTCCGTCACACCTGTGACGGTCCGTCCTGCACTTCCGTCATGACGATCAGAGACTCGTTCCCTGTACCAAATTCTCAAAAGTTGAAGTGTTTTGCAACGAGAGCTCACGACGTTACGTCTTAGCTATGACAGCCCGTCCTGCAGGTCCGTCACAGATTACAGAGAAGTCGATTTTCAGCAGTACCAATTTCAGAATTCTTAGTATATTGAAACGAGAGCCTGCGACGTCGTCGTGTGCCTGTGACGGTCCGTCGTGGGGTCCGTTGCCTCAGCCAATTTCCAGAAATAAAGTCTCTCTGCTCAAAACGACTAAACAGGTCGTTACAGTCACAAAGTTCAGAGACTCAATTTCTGTGGAAGATGTGTGTGACGCTCCGTCGTGCCCACAACGGTCCGTCCTGCCATTCCGTTACGAAGTTCAGAGAGTCGATTTCAGTACCCAAATTTTAGAATTCTAAGTGTTTTGGAACGAGACCCCCCTCGACGGTCCGTCGTGCCCATGACGGTCCGTCGTGGGATCCTCGTCTCACAGCCAGTTTTCCCAGAATTAAAATCTGCCTGCTGCAACAAAACTACTAAACAGGTCGTTACACTATTACGGATGATCCATTTCATTGCTTTCAGTATTAGTTTTACTTTCATTAGGATGTTGTGGGACTTGTCCCAACATCCATCTCAGTTATTTTTAGACGTTCATAGAAAGATAATATTAGTTGTTTAGTCTTATTAATTTCAGTTGTATAGTTTAAGACTTGAGTTACCATTTTGGCTAAGATATTA
>JAKWIY010002090.1:0-11059 GCA_027704805.1 Solanum corneliomulleri | reverse complement strand
AAGACGAAACTCGAAGAATCAACACTAAATTGGGGATTCTTGATTGATGTTTATTTCAAAGTTATGTTGTGTGTTCAAATTCATTAGGTGAGCTTGACGCATTGAGTGGAAACTTACTTTCTGTCTAGCTAGTAGAAATTTCTTGTCTGCTAAGGAATTAGTCCAAGTTAGACCGAGAAGTGTATATTTTAGACATGATGCTTCCTCATTTGTGAAGAAGAAACTTGAGAAGAATCACTCAATTAGGGATTCGTGAGTTGATGTTTTTCTCGAAGTTATGTGGTGTGTTGAATTTTTTTGGTGAGCATAATGTATTGATTGGAAACTTACTTTTTGTACAGTAGTTTGAATTTTCGTTTGCTTAAGGGATTAGTCTTAGTTAAACGGACAAGTATATATGTTGGACATTATCCTTCCTCATCTGTGAAGAAGAAACTCAAAGATAATGTCGAACATATATATACTTGTCGGTCTAACTTAGACAAATCCCTTAGCAAACAAGAAAATTCCTACTAACCATACAAAAACTAAGTTTCCACTCAATACTCAAGCTTGCCTAGGAGAATTTAACACACAACATAACTTCGAAATAAATATCAACTCACAAATCCCAAATTGAGTCATGCTTCTCGAGTTTCTTCTTCATAGGTGAGGAAGGATCATGTACAATATATATACATATTGGGATAACTTGGACTAGTTCCCTAGCAAGACAGAAAGTTAAGTTTCCAAAGTTCTAGAAAGGATAACATCTACACAACAGTTTACTCCTAACTTTTTTTGTGGTGTTTCAGAGTTGATTTTCGATAGCCCCTCGACTTAAAAGAAATATTATGCAGTAAAACCAACTTCTAAAAAAACAAAAATAAATAAATAAAGGAAAATAGGGTTCTTTCTACTTTCCAAAATCCCAAGAAAACTAACATCTACCACAAAAAAAAGTACAAAGTGGAAGATCGGGCTTCTCTTTCACATAATTAACAACACCAAAATGAGAAAGATTTCATTTTTAAACAGAAAGAGAAAGCAAATTTTAAGCTTATCAACAACTAAAATTACTACTGTAAACATGCAAAAAAAGTTAGAAAAGTATCAAATACCATTTTGCGCACATGTTATCCTTCAACTGCTGAACACAAATTTGTATGATTTTTAAGTATTCAATTTCATCACCACGGAGTGAAAGAGGGAACTAAAGAAGGAAAGGGGGAGATAGGTTTTCTTCTTAAATTAAATTTTACAGAATTGTAATATGGAGTGGGGTGAGTAGGGTAGGTGGTGGGGCAATTAATTATGTTGGTTCTTTAGTTGTATTGTCTTGTCCGTATTAAATTACGTGATACAATTTAATTTTACATTAAAAAAATTAAAAATAAACAGAAAATTGGAATGTGACATGTAATAGAAATCTTATAGATTAATGTGATAATAAATTTACTAAAAATGTTGAGATAAATTAGATATTTTTTATTTTAATTTAGTTATTTTTTTCTCATTATAAAAATGATAATTTTCATTAATTTGAACTTAAAGAATTTTTTTATGAAGGTTTACAAACTTGACTAACTTACAAAATTATAAAAGTAATAATTTTAAGAATAAATGAGATCCAGATGATTAAAATAATTATCTATAATATAGTGCACACACATAATAAGGACTATGAAAAGACTTTATTTTGGAAATAACTTAAGAAAAGAAGCAATATCACATAAATTTATGGGAAAGGTAAAAATTGATGTGATATGTCCAATTCAGTCCACTTAATATTTTTTGCATGTGACGTTTAACACCTCAAATAGTTAAACTTCATCATTTATAGGTTATTACATTCATTTTCTTCGATTTTGTGATCTTTTTTTTAAAAAATCGTCATTTTTATATATAGAGATATAGAAAATGCCAGAATATGATTGTTATTCAGTATTATGATAGAAAATTCCTGTATTTTAGCCACTTTTATGCAAGGGCGAATCTAGAAGGGGCGAATGTATATTCATTTGAATTTTCTTGACAAAATTTTTATATGATATATATAAGAGTGTTTTTTGTTAGTTTATATATAAATTTTAAATTTCTGTAACGACCTGTTTAGTCGTTTTGAGCAGCAGATTTATTTCTGGAAAAACTGGCCAAGATTACGGACACCACGACGGACCGTCATAGGCACGACGGCCCGTCACAGATGTCTTGTTTCAGCATACTTAGAATTCTGAAATTGGGTACTGAAAATCGACTCTCTGTAATCTGTGACGGACCTGCAGGACGTGCCGTCACATCCGCGACGAGCCGTCGTAAGCCCCCATTGCAAAACACTTCAACTCTTGAGAAATTGGTACAGGAAACGAGTCTCTGACCGTCAGGACGGAGGTGCAGGACGGACCGTCACAGGTGTGACGGGCCGTCACAGTCCACCTGAATTTTGGGAGGTTGCGACGACCATCGTGATGGACCGTCGCAGGCACGACGGCCCGTCACAGGTTACGCAAATCCCAGGCAGAATCAGATTTCTCTACACGTTTTAAGGGTCGTTTTGGACTATTCTTTCCTTATTACAAAGTTAGAGGTTTATTAATAAGTCTAATTACTTTGGGGGTTAAAGAAGTAACCTTAAGTTAATTAGTGGGTTTTATTGTCCTCTTTTACACTTAATTATATGTTAATTAGGGTAAAAGAAAGAGGTTTGAATAAAAGAAAATAGAAAGAACAGAAAGAGAGAGAGAGAGATCGATCGAACGAGGAAGAAGAAGAGCAAAAGCTTGGGAATTTCTTGCTTGATCACTAGTCTTCGGTGGAGGTAGGTTATGGTTATTTTACGATATTCGTAGTAAACTCTTAATAGTGAATGATATGTGTTGATAGTATTGTAAACCTTGCTATGTGATTAATTGTATGCTGGCATGATTTGTGATTATGAAATTGTGAATAAATAAGCATGATAAAGCTATTGAATCCTAATTCTTGAAAGAAACCCTAATTCACTTGTTAATGATGATGCCTTGGTGTAAAAGAAGGCTTGATATATTATATAATGAGATTGATGATGCCTTGGTGTAAAAGAAGGCTTGATGAATTAGGGGATCGGGTGCCACGTTACGGTACCAGGATAGTGAATGAGGATCGGAGTATCACGTTCCGACACCAGGATAGTATATGAGGATCGGAGTGTCACGTTCCGACACCAGGATAGTATTTTGATCGGGTGCCACGTTCCGGTACCAGGATAGTATATGAGGATCGGAGTGCCACGTTCCGGCACCAGGATAGAAATAGAGGAGCGAGTGTCACGTACCGACACAAGAGGAAGAAAGATAATGAATCTTGAAAGATAATGAATATACTCAATCTAATGAACCTAATTCCCAATGAGTATGGTATTGAGGCTTGAGTCCTCATGTGTGAACTCGGTTCTATTTATTGATGAATTAATATTGTTGTTGCTACATGTTGAGCATTGTAGTTGATTTACTTATTATTGATATAATATTGTTCCTATTTTGAGTTGGCCGTTATATCTACTCAGTACTTGTGGTTGTACTGACCCCCTACTTTTATGTTTTCTTCTTTGTTATTTTGTAATGCCCAAACGTTCCGTCAACTTCAACTCAGTAGTAGATCTAGCCAGTCTTCATTACCTTCGGAAATTCAGGGTGAGCTAATGCGTCTAGCTTGGACTGGGTCTTCTTCTTCAAGTCTTGATGCCTTGAACTTCCAGCATGGACTAGCTTTTATTGTTTTAGCTTCATAGACGTTTTAGTTTAGTAATTTGAGGATAGATGTTCTTGTGATGATGACTTCCAGATTTTGGGGATAATAATGATAGTTTTGAATTGTTTTTATTAATGAGTTTAAGTCTTCCGCATTTCTTTTGTTGATATTGTATTAAAATGTTAAAGGTTAGATTGGTTGGTTCGCTCACATAGGAGGGTAAATGTGGGTGCCAGTCGCGTCCCCCGATTTGGGTCGTGACAAACTTGGTATCAGAGCCTTAGGTTCGTGGTCTCATCACACAAGAACGAGTCTAGTAGAGTCTTAAGGAACGGTAGGGGGACACCTTTACTTTTCCTTGAGAGGCTATAAGACTTTAGGAAATTTCATTCTTTCATTCTTTCTTTCGTGCTACTACTTGAGTCCAATTGGTATCTAGGTGATACAAATTGGTATCTTACCATCTTCACTCTATTTCGCAGATGGTTAGAACTAGAGCAACGACCGCACCAGCAGCAACAACGGCACGACAAGAAACGACTGAGCCAGCCACTGGGGCTGTAGCTCGAGGAAGAGCAGCGGCAAGAGGCCGTGGAAGAGGTCGTGGGAGGACGTCCTCTAGAGGAAGAGGACGAGCCCCTAGCTCATCTGGTACTAGGGCGGTGACTCCTCCACCGACCGAGGAGGATAAGAGAGGGTGAGAAAGGGGAGATGAACAAGTGCAAAATGAGGAAATGCCACCCCCCAACCTACCCCAGAGATGATCAACCAGGTACTTGCTTATCTTAGCGGATTATCTGATCAGGGTCAGGCACCTCCAGTGGTTTCTGCACCACACCTCCGGTTTCAGAGATACGACTTGCGGCTACTATGGCTCCCCATGGATGCATCATTGGGAATAGGAACATTTCCACGTCTGAACTACTGGGCCTATTATGACAAATGATCAGCATGAACTTTTCAGTAAGTTCTTGAAATTGAAACCTCCAGTCTTCAAGGGTGCAGAGTCTGAAGATGCTTATGATTTTCTGGTGGATTGTCATGAGCTACTACACAAGATGGGGATAGTTGAACGGTTTGGCGTTGAGTTCGTAAGCTATCAGTTTCAAGGGAACGCCAAAATGTGGTGGCGATCACATGTCGAGTGTCAACCGACAGAGGCCACACCTATGACTTGGGCATCCTTCTCTACCCTGTTTATGGAGAAGTATATCCCAAGGACCTTGAGAGATAGAAAAAGGGATGCGTTCTTAAGTCTCGAGCAAGGTAGGATGACGGTTAACGCATATGAGGCCAAATTCCGTGCATTATCCAGGTATGCCACCCAACTTTGTTTCACTCCACAAGAACGGATTCGCCGTTTTGTGAAGGGGTTGAGGTCAGAGTTGCGGATTTCGGCCTTACAGATAGCGGCAACGGCAACATCCTTCACAGAGGTGGTAGACTTTGTGATAGAAGTGGAAGGAGTGAAGCCAGATGACTTCACCACGACATCGACATCAAAAAGGTTTCGAAGGGGAGGTGAGTTTAATGGTTCTTAGTCTAGAGGACAGAGCTCTGGAGGTTACTCAAGTCGACCAATTCAGTCTTCACTACACTACAGACTGTAGTGGGGGTCCACCTCAGACCGGTCAACACTTCTCTGAGAGGCCGATGCGTGAACCCAGAGAATGTTATGGATGTGGGGGATTGGACACATTAAGAGGTATTGTCCAAACCAGAGTTACAGAACCCCACTAGCTAGAGGTAGAGGTGGTCATGGTAGAGCCGTTTTCTGGAGGGCGTGGTGGCCGAGGTAATGGTGGTCACCAAAACGGCAGAGGTGATGGGCAAACTGGAGCCCCTACATCACAACATGGTAGGGGCAACGGGCAAACCAACGAAAGGGCCATTGTTATGCTTTTCCTGGGAGATCGGAGGCGGAGACATCTGATGCTGTTATCACAGGTAATCTTCTGGTTTGTGATTGCATGGCTTCCGTATTGTTTGATCCTGGATCCACATTTTCTTATGTATCTTCCTCATTTCCTAATGGTCTAAATTTACATTGTGAAATTACTTGACATGCCTATTCGTATTTCTACTCCGGTGGGTGACTCTGTGATAGTTGAAAAGGTATATAGGTCTTGTTTGGTGAATTTTGTGGGGAGCAACACTTATGTAGATTTGGTTATTTTAGAAATGGGCGACTTTGATGTAATTCTGGGTATGACTTGGCTTTCTCCAAATTTTGCGATTTTGGATTGTAATGCTAAAACTGTAACGTTAGCCAAGCCTGGGGCAGATCCGTTAGTGTGGGAGGGTGACTACACTTCCAATCCGGTGCGTATCATCTCCTTTCTTCGTGCTAAGAAGATGGTTAGTAAAGGGTGTTTAGCTTTCTTGGCACATCTCAAGGATGACACTACTCGAGTACCCTCGATTGAGTCGGTTTCAGTAGTCTGTGAGTTTTTGGATGTGTTCCCTGCAGATCTTCCTGGTATGCCACCAGATAGGGATATTGACTTTTGTATTGATCTTGAACCGGGTACTCGCCCCATTTCTATACCCCCGTATAGAATGGCTCCCGCCGAATTGAGAGAGTTAAAGGCTCAACTTCAAGAGTTGTTGAGCAAAGGCTTCATTAGACCAAGTGCATCTCCTTGGGTGCTCCGGTTTTGTTTTTGAAGAAGAAGGATGGGAGTTTTCGGATGTGCTAGACTACCGGCAGTTGAACAAGGTAACTATTAAGAACAAGTATCCTCTTCCTCGCATTGATGACTTATTCGATCAACTACAAAGTGCTTGTGTCTTCTCTAAGATCGACTTGAGATCCGGTTATCATCAATTGAAAATACGGGCAACGGATGTGCCAAGACCGCTTTTCGGACTAGGTATGGGCACTATGAATTTGTAGATGTCCTTTGGTCTTACAAATGCCCCCGCTGCTTTCATGAGCTTGATGAATTGGATTTTTAGCCATATTTGGACTCTTTGTGATCGTATTTATAGATGATATACTGGTATATTCTAAAAGTAAGAAGGAACATGAGGAGCATTTGAGAATTGTGTTGGAAATGTTGAGGGAGAAAAAGCTTTATGCCAAGTTCTCTAAGTGTGAGTTTTGGCTAGATGCAGTGTCCTTCTTGGGGCACGTGGTTTCTAAGGATGGAGTAATGGTGGATCCTTCTAAGATTTAGACAGTGGAAGATTGGGTAAGACCCACTAATGTGTCAGAAATAAGAAGCTTTGTTGGGTTAGCTAGCTACTACCGCTACTACCGCCGCTTTGTCAAGGGATTCTCTTCTATTGCTTCCCAATTGACGAACATGACTAAGCAGAATGTTCCATTTGTATGTTCAGATGAGTGCGAAGAAAGTTTTCAGAAACTCAAGACCTTGTTGACTACTGCACCTATCCTCACCTTGCCAGTAGAGGGTAAAAACTTCATTGTCTATTGTGATGCATCCTATACGGGTTTGGGTGCAGTGCTAATGCAAGAGAAGAATGTGATTGCTTATGCTTTGAGGCAATTAAAGGTGCATGAACGTAACTATCCTACCCATGATTTGGAGTTGGCCGCGGTTGTATTTGCACTAAAGCAATGGAGACATTATTTATATGGGGTTAAGTGTGAAATCTATACGGATCGTCGTAGTTTACAGTATGTCTTTACTCAGAAAGATTTGAACTTAAGACAAAGGAGATGGATGGAACTACTGAAGGACTACGATATCACTATATTGTATCATCCGGGGAAGACGAACGTTGTGGAAGATGCCTTGAGTAGAAAGGCCGGAAGCATGGGAAGTCTAGCTCATTTGCAAGCTTTTAGACGCCCATTGGCTAGAGAAGTGCAGATTTTGGCTAATGACCTCATGAGGTTAGAAGTAAATGAGAAGGGAGGATTGTTAGCTGGTGTGGAGGCAAGATCCTCCTTCCTTGACAAGATTAAGGGGAAGCATTTGATGATGAGAAATTGATCCGGATTCGAGATAAGGTGTTGCAAGGAGAGGCTAAAGAATCAACAATTGATGAGAAGGTGTTTTGAGGATTAAGGGAAGGGTATGTGTACCCCGCGTCGATAATTTGATCAACACTATTCTGACAGAGGCTCATAGTACAAGGTATTCTATACATCCGGGTGCAACCAAGATGTATCGCGATCTAAAGCAACACTTTTGGTGGAGTAGAATGAAGCGCGATATTGTTGACTTATTGCCAAATGTCCAAACTGTCACAAGTAAGTATGAACACCAGAGGCCCGGAGGAACGCTTCAGAGAATGCCCATTCCTGAATGGAAGTGGGAGAGAGATCGCAATGGACTTTGTGGTTGGTCTTCCAAAGATAATGGGTAAGTATGACTCCATTGGGTGATTGTTGATAGGTTAACTAAGTCTGCTCATTTCATTCCGGTCAAGGTGACTTACAATGCAGAGAAGTTTGCAAAAATCTACATCTCAGAAATCGTTCGATTGCATGGGGTTCCACTATCCATCATATCAGATAGAGGTACGCAGTTTACTTCTAAGTTTTGGAAAACATTGCATGCCGAACTGGGTACTAGGTTGGACCTTAGCACTGCATTTCACCCTCAGACCGATGGTCAGTCTGAGCGAACGATTCAAGTGTTGGAGGACATGCTTCGTGCATGCGTGATAGAGTTTGGTGGCCATTGGGATAGCTTCTTACCTTTGGCAGAGTTTTCATACAATAATAGCTATCACTCCAGTATTGATATGGCCCCATTTGAAGCATTGTATAGGAGGAGGTGTAGATCTCCCATGGGTGGTTTGATGCATTTGAGGTTAGACCTTGGGGTACTGACCTCTTGAGGATTCGTTAGAAAAGGTGAAGGGCATTCAAGAAAAGCTTCTAGCGGCACAAAGTAGACAAAAGGAGTATGCAGACCGAAAAGTTAGAGACTTGGAGTTCATGGAAGGTGAACAAGTCTTGTTGAAGGTTTCATCCATGAAAGGGGTGATGCGGTTTGGTAAAAGAGGTAAGTTAAGTCCAAGGTATATTGGACAATTTGAAGTGCTTAAGCGAATAGGGGAGGTGGCTTATGAATTAGCCTTTCCCCCAGGGCTGTCCGGAGTGCATCCGGTATTTCACGTATCCATGTTGAAAAGATACCACGGAGATGGAAACTACATCATCCGTTGGGATTCAGTTTTGCTTGATGAGAATTTGACTTATGAGGAGGAACCAGTTGTTATTTTAGATAGAGAGGTTCGCAAGTTGAGTTTGAGAGAGATTGCATCCATCAAGGTTCAATGGAAGAATCGACTGGTTGAAGAAGCTACTTGGGAGAAGGAGGCAGATATGCAAGAAAAATACCCACATCTGTTTACAGATTCAGGTACTCCTTTTCGCCATTGTTTTTCTTCTTTTTGATCGTTCGGGGACGAACGATGGGTAAATTGGTATCTATTGTAACGACCTGTTTAGTCGTTTTGAGCAGCAGATTTATTTCTGGAAAAACTGGCCAAGATTACGGACACCACGACAGACCGTCATAGGCACGAGGGCCCGTCACAGATGTCTCGTTTCAGCATACTTAGAATTCTGAAATTGGGTACTGAAAATCGACTCTCTGTAATCTGTGTCGGACCTGCAGGACGTGCCGTCACATCCGCGACGAGCCGTCGTAAGCCCCCATTGCAAAACACTTCAACTCTTGAGAAATTGGTATGGGAAACGAGTCTTTGACCGTCAGGACGGAGGTGCAGGACGGACCGTCACAGGTGTGACGGGCCGTCACAGTCCACCTGAATTTTGGGAGGTTGCGACGACCATCGTGACGGACCGTCGCAGGCACGACGGCCCGTCACAGGTTACGCAAATCCCAGGCAGAATCGGATTTCTCTACACGTTTCAAGGGTCTTTTTGGACTATTCTTTCCTTAATTACAAAGTTAGAGGGTTAATATTAATATGTCTAATTACTTGGGGGTTAAAAGAAGTAACCTTAAGTTAATTAGTGGATTTTATTGTCCTCTTTTACACTTAATTATATGTTAATTAGGGTAAAAGAAAGAGGGTTTGAATAAAAGAAAATAGAAAGAACAGAAAGAGAGAGAGAGATCGGTCGAACGAGGAAGAAGAAGAGCAAAAGCTTGGGAATTTCTTGCTTGATCACTAGTCTTCGGTAGAGGTAGGTTATGGTTATTTTACGATATTCGTAGTAAACTCTTAATAGTGAATGATATGTGTTGATAGTATTGTAAACCTTGCTATGTGCTTAATTGTATGCTGGCATGATTTGTGATTATGAAATTGTGAATAAATAAGCATGATAAAGCTATTGAATCCTAATTCTTGAAAGAAACCCTAATTCACTTGTTAATGATGATGCCTTGCTGTAAAAGAAGGCTTGATATATTATATAATGAGATTGATGATGCCTTCGTGTAAAAGAAGGCTTGATGAATTAGGGGATCGGGTGCCACGTTCCGGTACCAGGATAGTGAATGAGGATCGGAGTGTCACGTTCCGACACCAGGATAGTATATGAGGATCGGAGTGTCACGTTCCGACACCAGGATAGTATATGGATCGGGTGCCACGTTCCGGTACCAGGATAGTATATGAGGATCGGAGTGTCACGTTGTGGCACCAGGATAGAAATAGAGGAGCGGAGTGTCACGTACCGACACAAGAGGAAGAAAGATAATGAATCTTGAAAGATAATGAATATACTCAATCTAATGAACCTAATTCCCAAATGAGTATGGTATTGAGGCTTGAGTCCTCATGTGTGAACTCGGTTCTATTTATTGATGAATTAATATTGTTGTTGCTACATGTTTAGCATTGTAGTTGATTTACATTATTATTGATATATACTGTTCCCTATTTTGAGTTGGCCGATGATATCTACTCAGTACTTGTGGTTGTACTGACCCCCTACTTTTATGTTTTCTTCTTTGTTATTTGTGTAATGCAGCAAACGTTCCGTCAACTTCAACTCAGCAGTAGATCTAGCCAGTCTTCATTACCTTCGGAAATTCAGGGTGAGCTAATGCGTCTAGCTTGGACTGGGTCTTCTTCTTCAAGTTTTGATGCCTTGAACTTCCGGCATGGACTAGCTTTTATTGTTTTAGCTTCATAGACGTTTTAGTTTAGTAATTTGAGGATAAATGTTCTTGTGATGATGACTTCCAGATTTTGGGGATAATAATGATAGTTTTGAATTGTTTTTATTAATGAGTTTAAGTCTTCCGCATTTCTTTTGTTGATATTGTATTAAAATGTTAAAGGTCAGATTGGTTGGTTCGCTCACATAGGAGGGTAAATGTGGCTGCCAGTCGCGTCCCCGATTTGGGTCGTGACAATTTCTCAACATAAATGGTTTTGTACATTGTAAGGC
>JAKWIY010002089.1:0-10907 GCA_027704805.1 Solanum corneliomulleri | reverse complement strand
GTGGTTTCACTGTATTATTAATACTTTTCCTTATGTTAGTGTGTCCAAAAGCCTTTTTGTGCTAATTTTTATGTAAGTTTATCTTTATTTACAGGAAATCTGTCTAAAACATGAATGCGGAGGTTTTTGAGCGAGAAATACAGAATAGTACCACCTACGGAGCTTGTGACGGTTCGTCGTGCCCTTGACGGTCCGTAGGTGGCATCGTACTGCAGCTGCTGAAGGATGATGGGGATGTCTGACCAAGTGTGGGGTTATGTAATGCGTGACGGACCGTCGTAGCCATGACGCTCCGTCATGCTGGTTCGTCATGATGTTCAAAGAAGTAGTCCCAGTACCCAAATTCCAAGAGTTCAAGTGTTTTTGAACGGAGACCCTCGACAAACTGTTGTGCCTATGACGTTCCTTCATACCTGCCGTTGAGGGTAATAAAGAGGGAAGCAGAAGAAATTGCACAAGTATGGGATGACGAAGTCCATGATGGTCTGTCGTGTCCACGACGATCCGTCACGAGGTCGGTCGACCAAGTTGCGTTTTGACAGATTTCTACCAAATAGAGTCCTTATTTAATTAGGTTTTTATTTTTTATAAATAGTTCGAAAAACCTCGTTTTTGATGTTAGACCCTTGATTATTGTTAGACTCTTGATTATTTAGTTAGACTCTTGATTATTTTTAGACCCTTTGTGAAAATCTTTAATATTTTTAGACTCTTGTAATTGTTTGTTCGTGATTTTTTTTATTAATCAAGTGAACTTTCGGATTTTACTCATTCTTATTGAAGTAAGTACATCAATTCTTATTCCATATATTTGAATATTGTGTTTATAACTATGGGTAACTAAGTTCCATAACTAGGGTTGTGGGGACCATAGGCAAATAATGAGGTAACACCTGAGTAAAATTACAATTTTAGAATAATATCTTGCATGTATTAATAATTCTTTCGCTTAGAAGTATTTTTAACGGATGGCCAACTTTAGAACTCGCCTTAATGCTACTTGCAAGACAAAGGAGGTAGATAATAGGAAAAGAATTATCCACATAGATTTAGTGTATACTATCTAGTAAGCTAGTATTGAGTGGTATGAGGTAATAACCTAGTGAAATATCGAATAGGATGTCTAATATGAGGTAAAGATAAGGGTTAGTATAGCAACACACGTAGCCGGACCAAGGTGCGTAGTAAAATTTTCTAGATGCCGGACCAAGGATTTAGAAATACATAACTTATCACTTTGCATGCAAGATTCTAGGAAAGAATTGTTATAGTTAGAATTATCATGTTAGGAACATGTGGGGAACACATAAACCCTATTTAATTTGATTCATTGATCAAACTCCAACATTCGAAGTTGTTAGTTGTATCCTTTAATTTCGCTAGTTATTTTCATTTATTTAGAAATAGAAAAAACCCTTTTATCATTTTTGTTTTCCAAGGAAGTAATTGACTTTACAATAGTAATAATATACTGATGTTAAGTCTAAACTATTTTCCTCGTGGGAATGATCCCAACCTCATTAGTTGGGTTATTTACTTGACACGACCGCTTTACCTATTATTTGAGAAGCAAGTTTGGGGGTATCAAATTTTGGTGCCACTGCCGGGAAAAGTAGCTTTTAAATTAACTTAAACTTATTACTATAGTTTAGTTGATATTTTCTTGATTTTACATTGTTTTGTTGTTTTGGATTCTTGCAGAACCATCCTCCTTGTATGCCAAATACACGGAGAGAAAGAGAACTGTTGTTTCCCTAGGATCACGAATTAAAGCGTACACTACACAACATGAATCGAAACTTCGGAATTATTGATGATGATACAAACCAGAACATCCCAGCTCTAGTTGATGTTCATTGTCAGTTGTTACCTGATGTTCCGAGTGAACACCAACAGAGGGGACAAAATCCCGCTCCACAGCCCCAAGAATACTACAGAGGCTATGACAATATAGCAGACTCCGATGGGCCACTTGTATTGCCCCCTCTACCACCACGCCACACCTTTGTGGTAACTACTAGCCTTATGCAAATGCTCAATGCCAGAGGTTTGATTTCAGGTCTACCTTCTGAGGATCCACATGCCCAGAAAGCTAAGGTTAGGGAAGTGTGTAAAAGCTGTGTAGGGAGGCCTGACTTGGACTTTGATGTAATAGGGATAAGAGTGTTTCCTCTCTCACAGACGGGAGAGGATGCTATATGGTTCACTAAGCTCCCGTACCACTCAATTTTCACTCGGAACCAACTAAGGGATGTTTTCTTAGCACGCTACTACCCGGTCTCCAAAAAACTAAACCACAAAGACAAAATAAACAACTTTGTGGAACTACCACGAGAGTCAAGTAGTAGTTCTTGGGAAAGATTCACCTCGTTCTTGAGAAGTGTCCCAAATCACCGTATAGAGTCACTGAAGGAATACGTCTATCAGGGTCAAAATGATAATAATTATGTGGTGTTGGAGTACAATGAAGTCAGATACCATGAAAAATACTTTCGCAGTGTAGTCCACTCATAACCCAGCCCCAGATGAGATTCGTGAAGAAATGGCTCAGATGAGAACTGAGCTTGGTTGGTACTAAAACATATCACTTGGGTGCAAAAAAGATAAATGCAGTTAACTACTTGTCTAAACCACCACCACCTAATGATGAATGTTATTATGCGGAGGATTACTATGTGTTAAATGAGCAGACGGTGGGTTTCCGACCAAGTGCCCAAGGCTCTAATCAGGAGAATTGGTGCCAAGGTAAAGGGAACCAAGGTCGCAACTATGGTAACTATAACCGTGAGGGTCATTATGTCTTAGATGGAAACTACAACCACGACAAAACAACATCAACAGGGGTAACTAGGGTAATAGAAATGATAGGAATGGGCCCTATGTTCCTCCTTAAAATTGTGATGTTACTCCAAGGGATGGTGGAGATATTATGGCGCGAGTTGAGGATATGTTGCACAAAATGATAAAGAGGTTCGATATTAGTGATGAGCACATTAAAGAGTTAAGTAGTGATTTAGCGGGTATTGGGCAAAAAGTCGATACACATGCAATATCTATTAAGCGGATGGAGTTGCAAATGGCCAAATTATCTGCGACTGTGAACACACGACAATTGGAAACTCTTCGTAGCAACACTTTCCAAAATCCAAACAATTATGCATATTGTATGGCAATCACTACTCCGGGTGGTAAGCAAACCGTTGACTCACCTATGCCGTCTAATGAGGAAAAGGTTAGAAAAGATAATGATAAGGTGGTAGAAAGTAGTGATAAAG
Source organism: Solanum corneliomulleri (assembly GCA_027704805.1). Classification (NCBI taxonomy): domain Eukaryota; kingdom Viridiplantae; phylum Streptophyta; class Magnoliopsida; order Solanales; family Solanaceae; genus Solanum; species Solanum corneliomulleri. The sequence continues at coordinate 7,632 of JAKWIY010002089.1, read as the reverse complement.
AAGAATATAGCACCGGAAAAGATGCAGTAGTCCCTATAAAGGTAATTCCCATTCCTAGACAACCACCACCCTTTCCTCAGAGATTAGTGAAAAGACCGAGGATGGTAAATATCGGCGTTTTATAACAACGCTGAAGCAGCTTTCTATAAATGTCCCTTTGGTATAAGCTCTAGAACAAATGCCCGGTTTTGACAAGTTTATTAAAGATCAGGTTACATAGAAAAGATCGATCAGTTTAGAGGATGATGATCGAATGCAACATTGTAGTGCTATTGCTACAAGATCTCTCCTACAAAAGAAAGAAGATCGAGGTGCATTCTCTATTCCTTGTACCATCGGGTCATTACATTTTGCGAAAGCATTACGTTATCTGGGGGAAAGCATAAATCTCATGTCCCTCTCGATTTAAAAAAAGTTGGATCTGGTGATCCAAAGCCCATTACGATGCGGCTAGTGATGTCTGATCGAACAGTAAAAAGGCCTATAGGAATACTCCAGGATGTGCTAGTAAAAGTGGAGTCATTCATATTTCCGGCAGGTTTTGTTATTCTTGATTATAAAGTCGAATTTGTTATAGAGATAAAGCCTTAGTTGTTATGGAAAAGGGGCAGATGAAATTTCGGTCGAACAATGAAGAAGCGACCTTGAACATTTGTAGGCCCATGAGGCAGAGTTGAGAGCTCCAATCAATATCTTCCATATCCCAAAAAGAAAAGATGAAGAAGGATAATGAACAACAAAGTGAAAAAAGAGAGTTTATGGTTGAGGATTTTGTGCTTAAAGACAGTTTTAGGTTGCGTTTGCTTCCGGGCAAGCTCAAGTCCATACAGGCTGGCCCATACTTGATCACCCAAGTATTCCCTCATAGAGCAGTTGAGTTAGAAACCAAGGAGAGAGTGCGGTATAAGGTAATGGAGAACGAATAAAACTCTATTTATGGCATACTACATCGGTGAATGAAGTGATAGAGGCATACCATCTTGTTGAAAGCTGAGTAATCAAGTGCCCTCAGTGGTGCCGCGACGTTAAATCAGGCGCTTGTTGGGAGGCAACCCAATACTTATAGTTTTTCTTGTATAATGGTAGCATTTTCTACTAATGGGTTTTTAAATTTGCAGACACATCACCAGGAAATTCTGAAGAAAATCACTCTACAACAGTCACTAACGAATACATCGATGGACAATTGTGCCTGAGACGGTCCGTTGCATGAATCCCTCGTGCCATGTACATCTTTCTATTTTTTTCAAACTAGGGCATACGTGACGGAGCCAATGACGGACCGTCAAATTGAGACGGACCATCATCGGGGACTCGTCGCGTCATTAATGAAGGGCACCTGACCCTACCCTCTGGGGTTTTTTAACAATTCATTAAAACCCCCACCCCTTCATTTCACCCCATTCCTTCCGTCTTTCTCGCATTTCCCTCTCTTTTAACTTCCAAAAATCATAACCCCCTCTCTTACAACCGATAATTTTCCCTAAATTCTCCAAATTCCTAAAAATCATTATCTATTAGTTGGAGCTGCTGCTATGGGTCTCTACTTGATCACCAAGTACCTTTATCTCTTATTTTTTTTCAAATACTCAGGTATGTGTCTCTAATTTCTAATCATTTATAGTGTATTTTTGTTTATCAATTAGTATTTGCCTAGTTCTTCTTGATAGGTTCATTCTTTAATAAAATTCTGTCTGACCTAGGTTGAAAATCCTTGAAATTGCCGTGTTAAAACTGTAGAAATAGGTGCTTTATCATAGCTAGTTTACTAGGTATTTGGGTTAGACAAATGTAGGTTAAAACAATACCAATTCTATTTGGGTCATAGGGGATGAATGGGGCATCCCTAGTTCTATCATAGAGTTAAAGAACGAGACCTCGATGCCGGACCGTCGTACCCACGACGCACCGTCATTAGGTCCGTTCCAATAGCCCTAACACCCAACTGTCGAATTTTCTTAAAGTCTCCACCAACGGCCATATGCGACAGACCGTCAATACCATGACGGTCCGTCCTACACAACCGTTCTGGTTGTCAAAAACCCCCTATTCATAAGGGTCTCTCAATTTTTCTAAGTGTCCTCCAACGGACACATGCGACGGACCATAATTCCTACGACGGTCGGTCCTGCACAACCGTTCTGGTTGTCAGAGACCCCAATCCTAAGGGTCTCTCTCTAAGTGTTGTCCAATGGAAAACTACGACGGACCGTCATACCCATGACGGTCCGTCCTGCATAACCATTATGACGGTCAGAGACCCCTCTCCTAAGGGTCTCCATATTTTTTTAAGTGTCCTTTGACGGACACATTTAACGGACTGTCGTACCTGTGACGGTCTATCCTGCATATAGTGTCATACTTGTCAGAGACTCTCTTTCAGGGTTCTCCATATAAATAAAGTCTAAGTAAGACACGACGGACCTCATGACGGTCCGTCATACTCACGACGAGCCGTCACCTGGCCCGTCGTGTTTAACTTTTACTATAGAAATGTCATTACATCTTAACTCTTTTATTTATTTTGTGTGGTTTTGGTATTTGATCACCAAGTGCGGTCTACTCCTTTTAGTACTTATATTGATTCTTTACAGTAACTATCTATTATCACACCAAAACAAGATCGAGTTTACGCACGCGGGAGATCAAAGTATGTCGCCCCGTCTTCCGCCTTGTCATTGGGTCTGATGATGAGAGTGGCACCGAGTATGTGCCCCCATGCACTTCCACCCAATCCCGAGATGCACGTGCTTCCCAAGCCACACCCAAGAAGGTGGCGTCCGGCGTAGTCACTGCCTTCTAGTGTGATGAGAAGTGCACACTGACCGGCACACATTCTGGGTCAGCTACTAATGAAGAAGGAGCGTCTGGTTCCTTAGGAGTTTCGTGGTCTGAGGAAGCCTCCGGATGTGCTGAGGTTCCCACACCCTCCACCGCTGCAGAGTCTGCCTCGTCTAATGAGGCTGACAGTTCGGAATCCACACCCAGGTCACCAACTCGTGCTCTCACCTCGGTTACTAACCAGCCCAATAGGTGGTGTGTCGACGGGCAGTATCAAGTCTATTCCGATGCAAAGTTCTTTAATGACAAAGGATTCATGACTCAGCCACTTATATTGGAGCAGCGGGTCCTTACGAGAAGTCTCCCGACGATGCCAGAGATCCACAATCTCTTCACCTGACATTGATTGGAGTGGACAGCGCGTCCATTGGAACGTTATAGTTAAGAGTTGGTACGAATGTTCTACGCCTCCTACGTAGAGACTCTCCGATCACAGATTGATAGGCGGCTGCCCCCGCCAATCAGGCCGCACTGGAGCAGGTTCGAGCGCCCGAAGTCGTAACATGGTGGGTTCGACCTCAAAGATGTTTGATACAAGCCCTTAGCATTCATTACATAAGAGCATAGAAAATATGGATGAATTAAAACATTATTTAAGAGATATCTCAAAACATATTTCATAAAACTAGAAGTTTTTATAACATTATAGTCTCAAACCATCTATGAATGAAATGATTAACATTCTTATGTTGTAGCCCACATAAAATCTAAAAACATAATGAAAGACATAAAAAGAACATAATGGTTCGTCGGTGAAGCTATGAGGACTCACCACTTCTTCTCTTCTTCAAAGTCCTTGAGACTCTACCCTCCAGTAGCATCTCAAAGCTCTAACCCTACATTTGGTTAGAATGTAGGCAATATGCATTAGTACAAAAAGACTAAGAATGAAATGTAACATAACATCATAAGAGCATCTCAAATGGTTAGTCAACATAAGCCAAAAGCATAAGAGATAATAACAAAATCATAACATAATAAGTTAACATAGGGCATATTGAAGTTCAAACTTCAAACATTAGTCCTTCATACTCAAAAGAACTACTTTATAAGTTACCTTAAATTATACTTGTGCTAAGTGAAGATAGTATCCCATAATACTACTTAAGCTAAGAACATCTGTTTGTCCATCTTGGTCAAAGTCCACATTCATAATTAGGACCTAGGTTTTCGTGATATAGTAGAACTATACCATTTGGTCACCTCCAAGCACCCTTGTTTAATGTATGTGAGGCATCCCATAATACCACACACACTAATCATGTCTTGAACTCACCCTATTAATTTTCATCAAATCTAGGTGTCATTATAGACATACTTCATATTAACAAGGATCTATCAAATTAAGTCATTCTATCATGGAAGGAAACTACACACTACTTGATCTAGGCATACTTCATGAGAGGATATTTTATAACTAGCTTCAAGTCATATGGATGACAGTATATAAATGACATCCGATTCTACCATTCACACTACAAAATCATTTAGGTTGCTTACTCAATGCTAACTATCTTTGTAATGACCTGTTTAGTCGTTTTGAGCAGCAAATTTTATTTCTTGAAGATTGGCTGATACGACGGACCCCATGACGGACCGTCATGGGCACGACGGACCGTCGAGGGTGTCTCGTTCCAAAAAACATAGGAATTTTGGAATCTGAGTACTGAAATCGACTCTCTGAACTCTGTGACGGACCTGCAGGACGGACCATCACAGGTACGACGAACCGTTGTGAGCCCCCGTTTCAAAACACTTCAACTCTTGAGAATTTGGTACAGGGAACGATTCTCTGAACGTCGTGACAGAAGTGCAGGACGGACCGTCGTAGGTACGACGGGCCGTCAAAGACTCCTTAAGGAAATCGAGTCTCTGACAAACCTTCATGACGGACCGTCGCAGGCACGACGGGCCGTCACAGGTTGCGTAAATCCCAGGCGGGGTCGGATTTCTGTTAAGTTTTAAAGGGGCATCTTGGACTATTCCTGCTATAATTATAAATTTCGTGGGTTAACATTAATAACTCAGTTTCTTGGGGGATAAAAGAGGTAACTTTGAGTTAATTAGTGGGTCATTATTGTCATCTTTTATACTTAATTATATACTAATAAGGGTAAAAGAAAGAGGGTTTGAATAAGAAAACTAGAAAGAACAAAGAGAAGAGAGGGAATCGAACGAGAAGAGAGGAACAAAGCTTAGGAAATTGCTTGCTGATCAAATTCTTCGTGGAGGTAGGTTATGGTTTATTATATTTACGATATTTTAGTTAACTCTTATATGAATGATCTGTATTGATAGTATTGTAAAACCCTGCTATATGCTTAATTGTATGCTTGCATGATTGTGATTATGAAATTGGTGAATAAATAAGCATGATGAAGCTATGAATCCTAAATCTTGAAAAGAACCCTAATTTAGTTGTTAATGATGATGCCTTAGTGTAAAAGAAGGCTTGATCAATTATATCATGAGATTGATGATGCCTTAGTATAAAAGAAGGCTTGATAAATTATATAATGAGATTTTTGATGCCTTAGTATAAAAGAAGGCTTGATGAATTAGGGGATCAGGTGTCACGTTCCGACACCAGGATAGAATGAGGATCGGAGTGTCATGTTCCGACACCAGGATAGAATGAGGATCGGAGTGTCACGTTCCGACACCAGGATAGTATATGGATCGGGTGCCACGTTCCGGTACAAGGATAGAATAAGGATCGGAGTGCCACGTTCCGGCACCAGGGTAGAATATGGATCGGAGTGTCACGTACCGACACAAGAGGAAGGAAAATAATGAATCTTGAAAGATATAAAAATATACTCAATCTAATGAACCCAATTCCCAAATGAGTATGGTATTGAGGCTTGAGTCCTCATGTGTGAACTTGATGGTAATAGTTAATGATATAGTACTTGTTGTTGCTACATGTTAAGCATCATAGTTGATTTTATAATATTACTTGATATATATTATCTTCTATTTTGAGTTGGCCGATGATATCTACTCAGTACTTGTGGTTTACTGACCCCCTACTTTTAATTTTCTTCTTTGTTATTTGTGGATGCAGCAAACGTGCCGTCGTCTTCAACTCAACAGTAACTCTAGCCAGTCTTCGTCCAACCGGATCTTCAGGGTGAGCTAATGCTTCTAGCTTGGACTGCATCTCCTTCTTCAAGTCTTGATGCCTTGAACTCCCGGCATGGACTAGCTTTTTATTTGTTTTTACTTTCTTAGATATTCTTAGTTTAGTAATTTGAGGATAGATGTTCTTGTGATGATGACTTCCAGATTGTAGGGAAATAATAGACGTTGAATTTTAATAGTTATTGAATTGGTTTTTATTAATAAGTTTAAGTCTTCCGCATTATTTTCTGTTGATATACATTGAAATGTTAAGGGTTAGATTGGTTGGTTCGCTCACATAGGAGGGTAAATGTGGGTGCCCGTCGCGGCTCGGGTTTGGGTCATGACAAACTTGGTATCAGAGCATTAGGTTCATTGGTCTCATCAAACAAGAACGAGTCTAGTAGAGTCTTAAGGAACGGTAGGGGGACGCCTTTAATTTTCTTTGAGAGGCTATAAGACTTTAGGAAAATTCATTCTTTCTTTCTTCTTTCGTCTACTACTTGAATCCAATTGGTATCTAGGTGATACAAATTGGTATCTGACCATCTTCACTCTATTTCGCAGATGGTTAGAACTAGAGCAACGACTGCGCCAACATCAACACCGACACCGGCAAGGCAAGAAACGTCTGAGCCAGCCACTGGGGTTGTGTCGTCGAGGAAGAGCAGTGGCAAGAGGCCGTGGTAGAGGTCGTGGGGAACGTCCTCTAGAGGAAGAGGACAAGTACCTAGCCCATCTGATGCTAGGGCGGTGACTCTCCACCGACTAAGGAAGTAGTAAGAGAGGGTGAGGAGGGGAGAATGAACAAGTGCAAAATGAGGAATTGCCACCCCAACCTACCCCAGAGATGATCAATCAGTTCTTGCCTATCTTAGCTGGTTATCTGATCATGGTCAGGCACCTCTAGTGTTTTCTGCACCAACACCTCCGGTTTCAGAGGTACGACATGCTGCTGCTGGGGCTCTCCGCATGGAGGCCTCATTGGAAATAGGCACGTTTCCACGTCTGACTACTGGCCTATAATGACAAATGATCAGCATGAACTTTTCAGTAAGTTGTTGAAATTGAAACCTCCAGTCTTCAAGGGTGCTGAATCTGAGGATGCTTACGATTTTCTGGTGACTGTCATGAGCTACTACAAAAATGGGTATAGTAGAACAGTTTGGTGTTGAGTTCGTGAGTTATTAGTTTCAAGGGAACGACAAAATGTGGTGGCGGTCACATGTTGAGTGTCAACCAACAAAGGCACCATCTATGACTTGGGCCTCATTCTCTAGCTTGTTTATGGAGAAGTATATCCCCCGGACTTTGAGGGATAGGAAAAGGATGAGTTCTTGAGCCTAGAGCAAGGTAGGATGTCGGTTAATGCATACGAGGATAAGTTTCGTGCATTATCCGGTATGCCACTCAACTTTGTTTTAGTCCACAAGAGCGGATTCGCCGGTTTGTGAAGGGGTTGAGGTCAGAATTGCGGATTTCGGCTTACAGGTAGCGCTACGTACGCAAATCCTTCCAAGAAGTGGTAAACTTTGTGATAGAGGTGGAAGGAGTGAAGCCCGATTACTTCACCACGACATCGACATCAAAAAGGTTTCGAAAAGGGAGGTGAGTTTAATGGTTCTTACTTCTCTAGAGGACAGAGTTCCGGAGGTTACTCAGTTCAAC
>JAKWIY010002088.1:0-11320 GCA_027704805.1 Solanum corneliomulleri | reverse complement strand
CGTGGGAGAGATGACCGCAATCAACATGATCGGATCTGGCCATCCACGGCTTTCCAGGCGGCATGGACCGGATTGGTTTTTTTTTCTGATTTTGTCCGTGGCGGTAATGACTGCCTGCGGCGGTTCTGTGCGTTCCATCGACGTATTTGAGAAGGTAATTGGCCTCAAGGGCTGTCAAAACGGTGATTTTCCATGTAGGGTAATTTATGTCTGATAATTTTTCGGGGAATCAGGCCATGAAGATGCCTGAGAAGGATTTAATGCCAAAAGGAAGTGAATCGAGAGGATCCACCTCGTTGTCATGGTCGCCGCCGCCCAGAGAAGAGAGGGAACGATCGGTGCCTAAAGAGAGAAAAAAAAACCTAGAGAAAAGAGATCTAGGTTTTCTGGCTCTTGATAGCATGAAGGAATATTGATTGTATTAAGTGTTAACCTAATAATGGAATACATGGGAGATATATATAGAGATATAGGAAGGAGTACTAATCCTATAGGACTAGGATTAAGGAGTAGTAATCCTAATAGGACTAGGATTAGTACACATTAAATACAAATATTATTTTATACTATTTATTAATACTATCTGTTATTAGATTGAGGTATATAACTGTCCCCGAAAATCCCATATCAATTCCCACTTCTTCTTTTTCTTAATTATTTTTTCAACCCAATTATCACAACTTTAATGCAAAACTTATATCCCATTTTCAATCTAACTTTATGATATTAAATATTAATTAATCCTTACTTGAGGTTTCCAGTATCGTGGTCGGCCGCCTCTCGACCCCATTTCTTTAAATGTATTATTATAATAATGTATACTACTAATTTAGCAATCACTTTGCATTATAAGAATTATTACCTGAAGCACAAAGTACTTTTCTTGTGGCGGCGATCTTGCTCCTTTGACTCTGACATTTTTGATATTCTAATTATAAAAAGACTAATTATTAAAATAGCAATAATGACCCAATATTAATTTTAACAATATTTTATTTAATAATCAGTTAAATAATTTATTAAAACTACCCCATTAATTCTATAATTTTATTTATGAATAGTTCAAAATACTCATTTAAATTATATCGAAAGAGCATTTTGTGAAATAAAAAACTCTGATATTTAAAACGGCCAAATGGATCATCACATTCTAGCATATTCAATCCCTTGAGCATCTTCCCCAATCACAATTCCCCATCTACCAGCGAATTCAGTTGCATCACCATCTACGCCCAACTCTTACTTTCCCTCGCTTTTTAACCTCTGAACTCTCATTCGTGTAGTATTCTCCGTATTTTTGTATTGTCTAAGTATTTTAGTCGTCGGAGTTATGTTCAGTGTGGATTACATTGCACCTAGCATTTTAGTACTTTGTATTCAGTATTAAAGGTAAGTTTTTCGAATCCCCAATTACTTTTAAGAATTTTGAACTAATTTGTGATGATCATATCGTGTTGTCGTGTGTTGGGCCTCTATGATTTTATAAGAACATTTGATTACATATTGTATCACACAAATCTTGATATACACCTTCCCATAAAGCTTTTTTCTTACCTAACATATTTGATTTTTGCCTCAAAATACTCACAAACAATCTATATTCTTTTCTATCTAAAATAGTCAATTTAGGCCTAAATATATACTCATCCATTTTCAGTTTCTTCTTTTTTAAAAATTCTAAAATAGTTATTAGAGCAAAAAATACTTGGTTACAAAATCTTTTATTTGTCATGGAAACCATCTAATCTGTCTATTGAACGTGTCAACCTTCAATCCATAACACTTTCAGCGTAGGTCTGACTTCTTTATATTTTTTAGATCTACAAAATAAATTTCAGAAATATCTTTCACCTCAAAATATTGAAAATGTTATGGCCCGAGTAAAGACATTTAGGGCCCGAGTAAAGACCTTAATGGTGGCCATGTAAAAATAAAATGTAGAGCAACTTACAAAAGTGGTTATACTTATAGGGTTATTTATATTCAATAGATATAAATATGTTATTTACTAAAGATGACTACACCTTATGTCAACTTCTAGCTGCATGTTCGTATTACATTATTATTATTATAATAATAATAATAATAATAATTATTATTATTATTATTATTATTATTATTAAAGTGATTTTAACGATGTACTAAATAAGGTATGATATGTTACCATGACTATCAAGTAACAACCTTTAATTATTTCCTAATGTAACGACCTGTTTAGTCGTTTTGAGCAGCGGATTTTATTTCTGGAAAACTGGCTGAGACGACGGACCCCACGACAGACCGTCATGGGCACGACGAACCGTCACAGGGTCTCGTTTCAAAACACTTAGAAATTCTGAAATTGGGTACTGAAATCGACTCTCTGAACTTCGTGACGACATGGCAGGACGGACCGTCGTGGGCACGACGGACCGTCACAGACCCTTTAATAGAATTGAGTCTCTGAACTCTATGACGGAGCAGCAGGACGGACCGTCGCAGGCACGACGGGCCGTTACAGGCTGCGTAATCTCAGTCTGGTCGGATTTCCTTAAGTGATTTAAGGGACGTTTTTGGACTATTCCTGCTTTAATTATAAGTTAGAGGGTTAATGTTATAATCTAATTACTTGGGGGTTAAAAGAGGTAACCTTAAGTTAATTAGTGGGTTATTATTGCCATCTTTTATACTTAATTATATGCTAATTAGGGTTAAAGAAAGAGGGTTTGAATATGAAAAATAGAAAGAACAAAGAGAGAGAGAAGATTGATCGAGAGAGGAGAAACGAAGAGGAAAACACAAAGCTTTGGGAATTTGCTTGCTTGATCACTAATCTTCGGTGGAGGTAGGTTATGGTTTTCATGCTATTCGTAGTAAACTCTTAATAGCCAATGATATGTGTTGGTAGTATTGTAAACCCTTCTATATGCTTAATTGTATGCTTGCATGAATATGATTATGTAATTGTGATAAAATAAGCATGATGAAGCTATTGAATCCTATATCTTGAAGAAACCCTAATCTACTTTGTTAATGATGATGCCATGGTATAAAAGAAGGCTTGATGAACGAAAGTGGTGAGATTAGGGGATCGGGTGGCACGTTCCGGTACCAGGATAGAAATAGAGGATCGGGTGCCACGTTCCGGTACCAGGATAGAATGAGGATCAAAGTGTCACGTTCCGACACCAGGATAGTATATGGATCGGGTGCCACGTTCCGGTACCAGGATAGAATGAGGATCGGAGTGTCACGTTCCGACACCAGGATAGTATATGGATCGGGTGCCACGTTCCGGTACCAGGATAGAATGAGGATTGGAGTGTCACGTTCCGACACCAGGATAGTATATGGATCGGGTGCCACGTTCCGGTACCAGGATAGAATGAGGATCGGAGTGTCACGTTCCGACACCAGATAGTATATGGAGCGGAGTGTCACGTACCGACACGAGGGGAATAAAGATAATGAATCTTGAAGTATGTTAATATCAATCTAATGACCTAATTCCCAAATGAGAATGATGGGAGGCGTGAGTCCTCATTGATGTGCTTGTGTTTGTGACCAAGAGTTATGATAATTGTAAATGTCGCATGTTGAGTATTGTAGTTGATTTATGATATTACTGATATATACTGTTTTCTATTTTGAGTTGGCCGATGATACCTACTCAGTACTTGTGTTTGTACTGACCCCCTACTTTTATGTTTTCTTTCTCTTGTTATTTGGGAGTGCAGCAAACGTACCGTCATCTTCAACTCAACCGCAATTCTAGCCAGTCTTCGTCACATCGGATCTTCAGGGGAGCTAATGCTTCTAGCTTGGACTGGATCTTCTTCCTCATGTCTTGATGCCTTGAAGTTCCGGCATGGACTAGCTTTTACTTGTTTTAGCTTCTTAGAATACTCTTAGTTAGTAATTTGATCATAGATGTTCTTGTGGTGATGACTTCCAGATTTTGGGGAATAATAGATGTTGAATTTTAGAAGTTAATGAATGGGTTTTATTTAATGAGTTTAAGTCTTCCGCATTATTTACTGTTGATATTACATTGAAATGTTAGGGTTTAGATTGGTTGGTTCGCTCACATAGGAGGGGAAGTCTGGGTGCCAGTCGCTACTCGGTTTTGGGTCGTGACAAACTTGGTATCAGAGCATTCGGTTCGTTTGTCTCATCACACAAGAACGAGTCTAGTAGAGTCTTAAGGACGGTAGGGGGACGCCTTTGTTTTTCTTTGAGAGGCTATAAGACTTTAGGAAAATTCCATTCTTTCTTTCTTTCGTGCTACTACTTGAATCCAATTGGTATCTAGGTGATACAAATTGGTATCTGACCATCTTCACTCTATTTCGCAGATGGTTAGAACTAGAGCAACGATTGCGCCAACACCAACACCAACACCGGCAAGACAAGAAACGTCTGAGCCAGCCACTGGGGCTGTGGCTTGAGGAAGAGCAGTGACAAGAGGCCGTGGTAGAGGTCGTGGTAGGACGTCCTCTAGAGGAAGAGGACAAGTACCTAGCCCATCTGATGCTAGGGCGGTGACTCCTCCACCGACTGAGGAAGTAGTAAGAGAGGGTGAGGAAGGGGAGAATGAACAAGTGCAAAATGAGGAATTGCCACCCAACCTACCCCAGAGATGATCAATCAGGTTCTTGCTTATCTTAGCGGGTTATCTGATCAGGGTCAGGCACCTCCAGTGTTTTCTGCACCAACACCTCCGGTTACAAAGGTACGACATGCCGTTGCTGGGGCTCCCCGCATGGATGCCTCATTTGAAATAGGCACATTTCCACGTCTGACTACAGGGCCTATAATAACAAATGATCAGCATGAACTTTTCAGTAGTTCTTGAAATTGAAACCTCCAGTCTTCAAGGGTGCTGAATCGGAGGATGCCTACGATTTTCTGGTTGACTGTCATGAGCTACTACACAAGATGGGTATAGTAGAACGGTTTGGTGTTGATTTGTGACTTATCAGTTTCAAGGAACGCCAAAATGTGGTGGCGGTCACATGTTGAGTGTCAACCAACAGAGGCACCACCTATGACTTGGGCATCATTCTCTAGCTTGTTTATGGAGAAGTATATCCCCCGGACCTTAAGGGATAGGAAAAGAGATTAGTTCTTGAGCCTAGAGCAAGGTAGGATGTCGGTTACTGCTTATGAAGCTAGGTTTCGTGCACTATCCAGATATGCCACCCAACTTTGTTTCAGTCCACAAGAGCGGATTCGCCGTTTTGTGAAGGGGTTGAGGTCAGAATTGCGGATTTCAGCCTTATAGGTAGCGGCTACGGCAAAATCCTTTCAAGAAGTGGTAGACTTCGTGATAGAGGTAGAGGGAGTGAAGCCAGATGACTTCGCCATGGCATCGACATCAAAAAGGTTTCGAAAGGGAGGTGAGTTTAATGGTTCTTACTCTAGAGGACAGGGTTCCGGAGGTTACTCAGTCCGACCAATTCAGTCTTCACTACAGACAGTAGTTGGGGGTCCACCTCAGACCGGACAATACTTCTCTGAGAGACCTATGCTTGAGTCCAGAGAGTGTTATGGATGTGGGGAGACTGGACACATTAAGAGGTATTATCCAAAACAGAGTTACAGATCTCCAAATGTTAGAGGTAGAGGTGGTTATGGAAGAGGCCGTCATTCTGGAGGACGCGGTGGTCGAGGTAATGGTGGTCACCAAAACGGCCGGGGTGATGGGCAAACTGGAGCCATTACATCACAACAGGGTAGGGGCAATGGACAGACAGGTGAGAGGGACCATTGTTACGCTTTCCCTGGGCGGTCTGAAGCGGAGGCATCTGATGCTGTCATCACAGGTAATCTTTTGGTTTGTGATTGCATGGCTTCTGTATTGTTTGATCCCGGATCCACATTTTCTTATGTATCTTCCTCATTTTCTATGGTCTAATTTACATTGTGAATTACTTGACATGCCTATTCGTGTTTCTACTCCGGTGGGTGAGTCTGTGATAGTTGAAAAAGTGTATAGGTCTTGTTTGGTGACTTTTGTGGGGAGTAACACTTATGTAGATTTTGTTATCTTAGAAATGGTTGACTTTGATGTAATTATGGGTATGACTTGGCTTTCTCTGAATTTTGCGATCTTGGATTGTAATGCTAAGACTGTGACGTTAGCCAAACCTGGGACAGATCCGTTAGTGTGGGAGGGCGACTACACTTCCAATCCGGTTCGTATCGTCTCCTTTCTTCGTGCTAAGAGAATGGTTAGTAAGGGTTGTTTAGCTTTCTTGGCACACCTCAGGGATGATACTACCCAAGTACCTTCGATTGAGTCGGTTTCGGTAGTCCGTGAGTTTTTGGATGTGTTCCCTGCAGATCTTCCTGGTATGCCACCGGATAGGGATATTGACTTCTGCATCGATCTTGAACCGGGCACTCGCCCCATTTCTATACCCCCTTATAGAATGGCTCCCGCGGAGTTAAGAGAGTTAAAGGCTCAACTTCAAGAGTTGTTGAGCAAAGGCTTCATTAGACCAAGTGCATCTCCTTGGGGTGCTCCGGTGTTGTTTGTGAAGAAGAAGGATGGAAGTTTTCAGATGTGCATAGACTACCGGCAGTTGAACAAGGTAACTATTAAGAACAAGTATCCTCTTCCTCGCATTGATGACTTGTTCGATCAGTTACAAGGTTCTTGTTTTTTCTCTAAGATTGACTTGATATCCGGTTATCATCAATTGAAAATACGGGCAACGGATGTGCCAAAGACTGCTTTTAGAACCAGGTATGGGCATTACGAATTTGTAGTGATGTCTTTTGGTCTTACGAATGCCCCTTGCGTTCATGAGCTTGATGAACGGGATTTTTAAGCCATATTTGGATCTCTTTGTGATCGTATTTATTGATGATATACTGATATACTCTAAAAGTAAGAAGGAACATGAGGAGCATTTGAGAATTGTATAGGAAATGTTGAGGGAGAAAAGGCTTTATGCCAAGTTCTCTAAGTGTGAGTTTTGGCTAGATGCAGTGTCCTTCTTGGGGAACGTGGTTTCTAAGGATGGAGTGATGGTGGATCCTTCTAAGATTGAGACAGTGAAGAATGGGTAAGACCTACTAATGTATCAGAAATAAGAAGCTTTGTTGGGTTAGCTAGCTACTACCGTCGATTTGTCAAGAGATTCTCTTCTATTGCTTATCAATTGACGAACTTGACTAAGCAGAATGTTCCATTTGTATGGTCGGATGAGTGCGAAGAAAGCTTTCAGAAACTCAAGACTTTGTTGACTACCGCACCTATCCTTACCTTGCCAGTAGAGGGTAAGAACTTCATTGTTTATTGTGATGCATCCTATTCTGGTTTGGGTGCAGTGCTAATGCAAGAGAAGAGTGTAATTGCTTATGCTTCGAGGAAATTAAAGGTGCATGAACGTAACTATCCGACCCATGATTTGGAGTTGGCTGCGGTAGTGTTTGCATTAAAGCAATGGATACACTATCTATATGGGGTTAAGTGTGAGGTCTATACGGATCATCGTAGCCTACAGTATGTCTTTACTCAGAAAGATTTGAACTTGAGACAGAGGAGATGGATGGAACTACTGAAGGACTACGACATCACTATTTTGTATCATCCGGGAAAAGCTAATGTTGTGGCAGATGCTTTAAGTAGAAAGGAAGGAAGCATGGGAAGTCTAGCTCACTTGCAAGTTTCTAGACGCCCGTTGGCTAGAGAAGTTCAGATTCTAGCTAATGACCTTATGAGACTAGAAGTTAACAAGAAGGGAGGATTGTTGGCTTGTGTGGAGGCAAGATCTTCCTTCCTTGACAAGATTAAGGGAAAGCAGTTTCATGATGAGAAATTGATCCGGATTCGAGATAAAGTGTTGCAAGGAGAGGCTAAAGAAGCAACAATCAATGAGGAAGGCGTTTTGAGGATTAAAGGAAGGGTATGTGTACCCCACGTCGATGATTTGATCAACACTATTCTGACAGAGGCTCATAGTTCAAGGTATTCTATACATCCGGGTGCAACCAAGATGTACCATGACCTAAAGCAACACTTTTGGTGGAGTAGAATGAAGCGTGATATTGTTGATTTTTTTGCCAAATGTCCAAACTGTCAACAAGTAAAGTATGAACACCAGAGGCCTGGAGGAACACTTCAAAGAATGCCCATTCCGGAATGGAAGTGGGAGAGAATCGCAATGGACTTCGTGGTTGGTCTTCCAAAGACAATGGGTAAATATGACTCTATTTGGGTGATTGCTGATAGGTTAACTAAGTCTGCTCACTTCATTCCGGTCAAGGTAACTTACAATGCAGAGAAGTTAGCCAAACTTTACATCTCGGAAGTGGTGCGATTGCATGGGGTTCCACTCTCCATTATATCAGATAGAGGTACGCAGTTTACTTCTAAGTTTTGGAAAACATTGCATGCGGAATTAGGTACTAGGTTGGACCTTGTACTGCGTTCCATCCTCAGACCGATGGTCAGTCTAAGCGAACGATTCAAGTGTTGGAGGATATGCTTCGTGCATGTGTGATAGAATTTGGTGGTCATTGGGATAGCTTCTTACCCTTAGCGGAGTTTTCATACAACAATAGCTATCACTCAAGTGTTGATATGGCCCCATTTGAAGCATTGTATGGGAGGAGATGTAGGTCTCCCATTGGTTGGTTTGATGCATTTGAAGTTAGACCTTGGGGTACTGACCTTTTGAGGGATTCAATAGAGAAAGTGAAATCTATTCAAAGAAAGCTGTTAGCGGCACAAAGTAGGAAAAGGATATGCAGATCAAAGGTTAGAGACTTGAGTTCATGGAGGGTGAACAAGTCTTGCTGAAGGTTTCACCCATGAAGGGGTGATGCGGTTTGGTAAAAGAGGTAAACTGAGCCCAAGGTATATTGGTCCCTTTGAAGTAGTTAAGCGAGTAGGGGAGGTGGCTTATGAGTTAGCCTTGCCTCCAGGGCTGTCCGGAGTGCATCCGGTATTCCATGTGTCTATGTTGAAAAGATATCATGGGGATGGAAACTACATCATCCGTTGGGATTCGGTCCTGCTTGATGAGAATTTGTCTTATGAGGAGGAACCTGTTGCTATTTTGGGTAGAGAAGTTCGCAAGTTGAGGTCAAGGTAGATTGCATCCATCAAAGTTCAATGGAAGAATCGACCGGTTGAAGAAGCCACTTGGGAGAAAGAGGCTGATATGCAAGAAAGATACCCACACCTGTTTACAGATTCAGGTACTCCTTCTCGCCCTTTTTTTCTTCTTATGATCGTTCGAGGACGAACGATGGGTAAATTGGTATCTATTGTAACGACCTGTTTAGTCGTTTTGAGCAGCGGATTTTATTTCTGGAAAACTGGCTAAGACGACGGACCCCACGACAGACCGTCATGGGCACGACGGATCGTCGCAGGGTCTCGTTTCAAAACAACTTAGAAATTCTGAAATTGGGTACTGAAATCGACTCTCTGAACTTCGTTGACGACATGGAAGGACGGACCGTCGTGGGCACACGGCCCGTCACAGACCCTTTAATAGAATTGAGCTCTAAACTCTGTGACGGAGCAGCAGGACGGACCGTCGCAGGCACGACGGGCCGTCACAGGCTGCGTAATCCTATCTGGGTCGGATTTCCTTAAGTGATTTAAGGGACGTTTTTTGGACTATTCCTGCTTAATTATAAAGTTAGAGGGTTAATGTTAATTAGTCTAATTACTTGGGGTTAAAAGGGTAACCTTAAGTTAATTAGTGGGTTATTATTGCCATCTTTTATACTTAATTATATGCTAATTAGGTAAAAGAAAGAGGGTTTGAATAAGAAAAATAGAAAGAACAAATAGAGAGAGAAATTGATCGAAGAGGAGAAACGAAGAGGAAAACAACAAAGCTTTGGGAATTTGCTTGCTGATCACTAATCTTCGGTGGAGGTAGGGTATGGTTTTTCATGCTATTCGTAGTAAACTCTTAATAGCGAATGATATGTGTTGTAGTATTGTAAACCCTTTTATATGCTTATTGTATGCTTGCATGAATATGATTATTTAATTGTGATAAATAAGCATGATGAAGCTATTGAATCCTAAATATTGAAGAAACCCTAATCTACTTTGTAATAATGATGCCTTTGTATAAAGAAGCTTGATGAACGAAAGTGGTGAGATTAGGGGATTGGGTGCCACGTTCCGGTACCAGGATAGAATAGAGGTCGGGTGCCACGTTCCGGTACCAGGATAGAATGAGGATCGGAGTGTCACGTTCCGACCCCAGGATAGTATATGGATCGGGTACCACGTTCCGGTACCAGGATAGAATGAGGATCGGAGTGTCACGTTCCGACACCAGGATAGGTATAGGATCGGGTGCCACGTTCCGGTACAGGCAGGATAGAATGAGGATCGGAGTGTCACGTTCCGACACCAGGATAGTATATGGATCGGGTGCCACGTTCCGGTACCAGGATAGAAGTGAGGATCGGAGTGTCACGTTCCGACAACCAGGATAGTTATGGAGCGGAGTGTCCACGTACCGAGGGGAATAAAGATAATGATCTTGAAGTATGTTAATAAACTGAATCTAATGAACCTAATTCCCAAATGAGTATGATGGGGAGGCGTGAGTCCTCATTGATTTGCTGGTGTTGTGACCAAGAGTTATGATAATTGTAAATGTCGGCATGTTGAGTATTGTAGTTGATTTATGATATTACTTGATATATATTGTTTTCTATTTTGAGTTGGGCGATGTTTGCCCGATGATACCTACTCAGTAACTTGTGTTTGTACTGACCCCCTACTTTTATGTTTTCTTCTTGTTATTTGTGGAGTGCAGCAAACGTAACCTCATCTTCAACTCAACCGCAATTCTAGCCAGTCTTCGTCACAAATCGGATCTTCAGGGTGAGCTAATGCTTCTAGCTTGGACTGGATCTTCTTCCTCATGTCTTGATGCCTTGAAGTTCCGGCATGGACTAGCTTTTACTTGTTTTAGCTTCTTAGAATACTCTTAGTTTAGTAATTTGATCATAGATGTTCTTGTGGTGATGACTTCCAGATTTTGGGGAATAATAGATGTTGAATTTTAGAAGTTAATAAATTGGTTTTATTTAATGATTTTAAGTCTTCCGCATTATTTAATGTTGATATTACATTGAAATGTTAGGGTTTAGATTGGTTGGTTCGCTCACATAGGAGGGGGAGTGTGGGTGTCAGTCGCGGCTCGGTTTTGGGTCGTGACACCTAAATCACTCAAAATAATTACATATTTTATGCATATCTGATTCATTCACATAATGCAATAAGTTGAATTTATATTCCTAAATACAATATAGTCACTAAATATTATTAATAAAGCTACTCACAAAATTT
>JAKWIY010002087.1:0-11146 GCA_027704805.1 Solanum corneliomulleri | reverse complement strand
TATGTTTGTTGTTTGGAGACTAAAATAATCAGGGATTACCTTAGTTCCTATAGGGACATGTTTAGGGTCAAAACGTTTGAGTACGACCCTGGGGACCACCCTAAGGGTCCCCAAGGAGGACCCAAACATTGCCCAAGCAAGCTTCCCAAGGCAACATCGTATGTGAAATACTGGCGCATCGCAGACTTTATCTGCGATGCGACAACGTCAAAGACACCCCTTTCTTGAAATTAATTCCCATGCATCAAAGTTTGTTCCTATGAAGTTGTCTTACATGTAATGTTAAAGAAGCATATTGAAGTTATTTCAGATACGATGAAGTTATGAATGATGATTGTGGTGTGCTTAATTAAAGGTAATCCTCAAAGATCACTTTGTGGGAGTAATAGTATGGGGTTCTAATTGCACATTGCAGTTAGTGTAACATGTAAGTCCACTTGGAGAATGTCACCTATGGGAAGTCCTTAATGCATGTATGTTTCCTCTAGTGTCAACTTATAGAGTGTGGACTTGTTAACCGTGTAAGGTAAGACTATGGTTGGTAATCTTGAGGATTACTTAGTTGTGTATTGAATGGATTATATGGGTGGTTCCTCCATGCCTTACCTTAGTAAATCTTAGTATAACTTGGTTCGGAAACCTCAAAGGAAATAAGTTCATTGCGAGCTGGTATGAAATGTGTTCAGAGTATGATATGTTGACTTTACTGTAATGCGCATTTTTGTGCTAAGATTATGGAATATTCACTTTATATGTTAAATAATGATTTATTTATTATTATGCTTCTATATTCATTGAAGCATTACATAATTAGAATGATTGATTTATTTCTAGTAATATGTCCCCTTTTGCATGATTTTGCATATGCCATACTTAGTACAATGTTTGTACTAACCCCATAGTTTTCTGTACTCTATAAGTTTAGGTTTGATGCAAGTTTAAGTTTAGAAGACAAACATGGAAATCGACACTCTCAAGACTAAGTATGTCCTCAAATATTCGAGGGCATAGTCTATGTTTCTTAATTTCTTCTTTCAGATTTGTATAAGACTATTTATCTATTTGACTAAATGTAGAGGGCCGTGGCCGTATGATATTTATCTTGTGTGTATAATTTGGTTTGTGACGATGAGATTGTCCTTTAATATTTATAAATGATGTTTTTCTTATAATTATTTATTGTGAAAAGTTTTAATTCGCACTAGTTTTCATGTGTTATGTAATTAACGATAGTTAAGAGTATAGTACAAGACCTTCGAAAGGTCCAGTACGCCTTGTTCAGACCTTAGGGTTGCCCTAACTTCTAGGGTGTACTTAAAGATAGTAACAAAATTAGTGATAGAGCATAAGGTTTTGGGATATATTTTAGGGTCCAAAGTCTCACAAGTCACGTCTAATATTGTATTGTTCGTCGGTGTGAGTCGCAACACTTCTATGAGTGAGATGCTATTGCACGATAGAGTTTCACTTCTTTATTAGTCTTGTGTCATGTCATAGGGGTTAACTCCATATGATATCTCTCTTAATTCCCTTCTCCGGTGGTCTTTTATATATGAAAGCATTGAAGGGGTGATGTTGAAAGGTTTGATAGAATAAATGTGAGTTTTCATGATTTTTTTTGTATTGTGACTAGATGAGTAGATGTTAAGGTGAGTTTGGAAGATTGTGATTTGTGGAAATATATGGCTATGTGTTATCTATAAAATTTGAAATATTATGTAGTCTTTTTTGGGGTCAATGAGTTATATTGTAAGATATGTACAATGATAGTAGAAATCTATAGTGTATATGTGACTAGTGTCGAATGAATGTGACAATCTTAACAATGAGAAGTTCCCCTTTTGAGTGAGTAATGTTTTAAATTTTCCCTTATGTTGGGTTGAAGTTCTTATTTAAGGCTTATTCTTCAGAAGGAGTTTCTATATCATGAAGTTGAGTTTAGTGGTGTCTAAGAGTTGAATGAGGTGATATTTAAAAGAGTTTTTCTAAACTTGAATACTATGAGGAGGGTGTTATGTTTGACTAGTAAGGTTGATTGTTAGTCTTGAATTTTTATATGTTAAGATTAGTATGAGTTTCCACCTTATGAGATTTGCGGTAGTAGGATGTTAAAGAATGACACCTTGAAGATTCTTTGTAAGGATCTTAAAAAGAATTGATGTGAATGGGCTAAAGAAATAATCTGGAATAGAGGCCCCGGTAAGTTGTAGTTCCTTGTGGTTGTTTGATTGCTTTAGATAGGTATAACTTAAGTGGGGGAGAATGAGTTGAGTAGGAGGGTAATTGATGTCACATCATAGTAGCATCCTCTAGACCTGACCAGTGTCGTCGTCCTCTAGAGCACTAAGACTAGCCTCTAAGAATACATCGTTACATTAATAGGTTAAAAATGCAGAAAATTTTAAACTTTTCGACTAATTCTACATTGAGGTTTACATAGAACTCTCGCTTACACATGATACATATTTATTGAGATTACATATGGCCTTCTTATATGAAGAGTACATAGTCTTCTACTTTTATTGCACATAATTATTTTATACGATACTCTCATGAGAAGTCTATAATATTTTCTCATATTAAACCATCTAGATAAGAGTATCACAATTTGGGAATAGCCACATATAGGATTTACAATTGTAGTACCAAAATGAAAGAGAATGAACAATGTTTCTTTAAGACTAAACAACATCCAATAGATAGATAATGGAATCACCCTTGGAAAGTGATGACCTACTGAACTTGGAAGATAATAATGCAAGATGTATTGAAATCCTTCTTTAATATAAACAGTCGGTTCTTAAAATTGTATCAAACATCAAAAAAGGGTTAGTACACACTTGTACTAACTATGGGTATATTCACATAAACAAGTGAAAATATGCTAAAGAGGACATTTGATCAAAACCATGCTATAGTACTTTGAAAATCCTTATACACAATTAATAATCCACATAGCCAATAATGACATAATTCATAGTCCAAATCCATGTACAACACAAGACAAACATTAACAAGTTATAGTAAAGTTAGCATATACAATAGTTCGTAACATCATAGTATCAGTTAGACATTTACTCATAACCCATCATTTATCCTAGAAGTGCAATGACCAAGAAAATCCCCATAAACTTACTTAATAAAGTAAACAAAACAAATGATTACAAATAATGCCTAACTCAACATAACATATCATCAATATAATCATTATCATATTTAGCAATTTAGACAAATAGCATATTCATAAATTAAACTAACATCATAAAGAATTATCAACATGTAAAGTCAACATATTAATCGCATATACATTATAAGAACTCAAGAACAGACTCCTAAGGATTCCCTAGAGGCAAACTAGTGCAAGTCATAGGTAGAATCTGAATCCCCTACCTAGGATAAGTCACACCTCTAAAGTCACCCTTGTTAGTGTTCAGTCCATTGCATAATTTTACTTAGGGATACACTTTCCTTAAAAGACATACACCACAATATCTAAGTGAGGAATCCAGTATTGTAAAAACTTACACCGATGGAGGGCGTATTACAAACCAAAGTAGTACCAGACATGAATATAACGTCTAGGTCGATCCACTAGCTAGTATTCCTATGGTTGCAACATAGTTAATGAAGCTTGGTGTCTGTCATGGAAACATCACTCAATGCCCTTATTGGACTATGATGATATCTACCCTGTGAGGAATTTGGTGGACCCTACCATCTCTCCATGGGTAGGAGCCACCCTTCCCTACAAGTTCACTCCGTGCGAACCTAAAGTCCATTCTTAAATGTCTTTCTTTATTAGTCATCACTTAGTTTATGTCATAGGGTCTATCCCTTGTATAATCATATTTATTTAGATCAATAGGTATTGCATGAGTATATCCTTTCAATACAACCATCATATGTAAGATTAGCACATTATCGTTATCATATCATAATAAGTTATATAGGTACTCAAAAACAAACCTTATATCATTTAATCTTAAGCATAATCTCACAATAACATACTCAAGACATTTCAATTCATCATCATACCAACACCTATGTAGGCTATTCATAAGTTATAGTTCAATTAAACTACATCACCAATCACAAGCCATCAGACGTGAAGTAAAGGTTAGGATCATGAAGACTTACCAAATCTCCTTCAAAAGTCCTCATCATGGTCTTACCATTAACCAACAAAATTGCATCAAATAATAGGTATAGTAACATCAATAAATAGAAGTTAAAATAACTAGGTGAATTGCATCATCACAATCCAAATAAAAATCAATTCATAACCTAGGGTTAGGGGAATTTGGGTTCATCATGAATTCATAAAAAAAAAGATCTAATCCCAAAAATACGTTACCCTAATAAATCCATACATGAATCCGAATACATAAAACAAGTCTAATAATCAAATCATTCTTCAATTCCCATCAATTCCTGACCAAGATACAATATTTTAGAAATTTGGGGAAGGGAAGATGATCAACGTGAAATTGCGTGAATTAATACATAATCTATAATCAATTAGTCATGGGAAATAACAATTTATCAGTAATTTGTTGTTTAGATGTAAACCTACTAGAATTGGAAAACCTCATAGAATTGGGTAATTTAGAAATAAACATTGAAAGTAATTCTTGGTGAAAAAAAAAACCAAAAGTGAGAAACTCATACCTTAATAAAGATTAATCCACGAAATTGAAGTGAAATCCTAGTGAAATTGACCATGTCCTTTAAGCTTCCTTCCTTTTTCAATGGAAGAATTGGGGAGAGAGAAAGTAGAGAGTGGTGAGTGATGTATCGTAGTTTTACGGTACATTGAATGCTTTTCCTTAAGTTTATTTTTTGTCTAGGGCCTTTTTGCAGTAATTTTACAGTGTTCTTAGCTGTTTTTTGCAGGAAAGTTGTCCAAAACAGAAATGTAGAATATTTTGTAGAAATCAGTGCACAAATAACCACCCACAAAGCCATCGACAGATTGTACGTGGTGGCTTTGATTGAAGGTTCGAACATCTGAATATAACTCGAGGAATTTTAACTAAGTGTGGGGCTACGGAAGGATTGATTTAACGGACACTATCAAATAGGCTAGTTTTTATTGGTGCGAAGTACTAACTAAGCCAAATATCGAATATGATGCTTAATATGAAGTAAATGTAAGGTTTAGTAACTTCTACACCCATAGCAGGACAATGGTACCGGGTGAATTTCTCTAATGTCGGAGCAAGGATTTAGAGATACATAACTTATCACTTTGCATGCAAAACACTAGGAAAAAATTGTTATAGCTAGGGTTACCGAGTTAGGACTTATGGGGAATACTTACACCCTAGTTTATCTCACCACTTATTAAATATCAATATTTTAATCTTGCTACTTGTCTTACATAGATATAATTGAACTCTTTAGTTTCATGAAAACCTCCTTTAAATAATTTTTTTAAGAAAGGACTTGACTAAATAGATGTAATAGTATATTAAAGTTAAGTTTAAATCATTTTCCTCATGGGATCGACTCATACCTACTTGTTGGGTTCTTTACTTTATACGATCGCTTATACTTCTTTACAGAAGTATAATTTGAGCGTACAAAATTTTTGCACTGCTGCTGGGGAAAGTTACTCTTAGATTAAATTTAAGGACACTACCGAATTTTAGTAAACAATTTCCTAATTCTACATTTTCTTTTTATTTTTCGCTCTCTCTCAAGTCTAGCTCTAGTATATGCCAAGTACACGGAGTCAAGGAGAACCAATACTTTCATTTGATCCAGAACTAAGCCGTACAGTCCACACAATCTTGCTAATATTGGTGAAAGAATCAACCTTCAACTTCCTTTGTAGGTTGATGCTCATAATAATTTGATAGTAGAAAACCCTGGTGAAAGTGACTAAGGAGGCAACCTCCCGCCCCACGCCCTAAAGAATACTATTGGGGCAATGTTAACATCACTGACTCTGATGGGCCACTTGTCCTACCTACTCTTCCACATGTTCATACTTTCATGGTAATTAGTAGCTAGAGGCATATGCTCACCGCTAGTGGTTTCTTTTCGGGGCTACCATCTAAGGATCAATATGATCACATCGTCAAACTATGGTCGGTATGGAAGAGTTGCGTAAAAAGAGCTTACATCGACATGGATGTCATCGGGTAAAGATTGTTCCCTCTCTCACTGACGGGAGAGAATTCTATATGGCTTACTTAGTTTCCTATAACTGTAACAACCCTAAAATTGGATTTGCTAAGTAATGCTTAATATGTCTAGAATACCAACGATTAGATCAGGTTCACACGTATTGATGCGCGTAGAATAACTCCTCTGAACCCTTGCGACAACCGATCCAACTAACTTGGGGAGTTAATTGAGATAGTATAGGTTGTGTCCAGCCATGTAGGGCTTCCGAATATGAAAATTATGTATGACTCTTTACCGGACATAAAAAGAGGAAATCTTAAGCTTGGATGGTTTAGGGGTAAAATAGAATTTTTCTAGGCTAATGGTAGTAACGTTATTACCCTAAATATGTAATTAGTTATTTAATTAATAAGGTGGAGGGTCATTTTGCGTAGAAAGGGCCGAAATTTGCCTTTGAGCGGAATCTTGCTCCACCTAGGTTCGAACCGAGGTGGGAGCATGATTTAACTTGATCATTTAAGTTGGTGAATTAATTTAACTAAATAATATTTACATGCTGATTTAATAAAAAGGAAAATCAGATTATTATTAATTAATTAATTAATTAATTAATCGGGCATTTTTGGTCGTGTCGACCCGGAGGGACTCATTTTTGCAATGGGGACGTCACGGGTACAAACCTCGATGGAAGCAAAATTTAAGTAGAATAAATTGAGGTTTATAATCTTATTTATTTTAGGGTATTATATTCCTTTAATATATAAATGAAAAAAAAAAGATTTTTAAAATTTGAACAAACCTTATTTTGACTAAGTCTCAACTAGAATCCTAATCCTAAGGAACGTCTCTGTTTTTCACGATTCATTCACTCTCACGATCTGCCTCTCTCTCACTTCCTTTAAAAGTCTCTCTCCCTAACCAACGCACAAGAACATAAAAGCTACAAAATTTCTTCACACCTGAAGAACTTACATGAAAAATATAAACAAACAAGCTAACAAAAAATGTAAAGAAAAGTTCCATCGGGTTGTTGTTGGAGTTTTGGGATTTGGACGTGAGTTTGGACAAGGTTTTTGTGAAGAAAGTCGTGGGTTGAAAAACATTGAAATCAGATATGGGTTTCTCTCCTTGACACCTTTCTCCGTGACTATTTCCTTTCCATGAATTCAACGAATTTTGAAAGTAGGGTTGTTCCCGTTCCTGTCTAACTCTTGTCCATAGTTTTCTTCTGATTTCAATCCTAAATAGGTTAGAGATCATGTTTTTTGTATGTTTGCTGGCATTTTAAGTATGAAGTATGATTTTCGTGATAGTGTTCATGATTAAGTTTTTTGAATTGTAAGCATGGTAATTGATACCAACTGAAAGTATGTTAAAAGTCATGTTTGTGCAAATGTTTGTGTAAATCATGATGTTAATAGTGGTGTAATGTTGCTGGATTTAATTGTAATTATTGGATGAATTTAACCATGAAAAATATATTTTAAAATACACCAAATGATTGATGAAACATCCTAATAGCTAATGTACAAATGATGATAACAAGGAGTTGAAAATATCGAACAAATTTCAAGCATTTGGTAGGTTGGGTTCGGCCAATAAAATTGGTATAAAATGCATGAAGAATGAATCTAAAATAAGTGAAATCACTATGTATTGAACCCAAGATATCATTACATGAAATCTAAAAAATAAAATCAACAAAAGGTTAATACAAAAATGGATTGGAAGAGACTAAATTTCGAGCTTGCTGGAAATTGTAGTCTCGGAAAATTTTTAAAAAAATGAACTTTGGTTAATATTTTTTTTAAAACAAATTCTAGGTCATTGGGTATTGAAACCATGACATAACCAAACGAAAATTTCATAAATATTTCGTGAGAAAAATTCAAGGAAAAATTGATTCGTAGAGTGGGGATTGAACCCACAACCTCTTGAATGGATGAGAGAGTTAGGGGAAAAATTAAGGAGAAAATAAATTTGGAGAGTGGGGATTGAACCCAAAACATCATGGATAGGTGAGAAAGTTAAGAGATAAATTACAATAAAAATACTGAGCTTGTGGGGAATTGTACCCACAACCTCCTTGACATAAACGAAAAAAGGAGAGGAGAAAAAGAATGGATATATTATGGGGTTGATTGGGATTGAACTAGGGTCCACAAAATCTGAAAAATGCTATTATCAAGTTTAAAATAAGATTAAGTTCTTTACAAGGAATTGGAAATTGGGTTCTCTTGCCCAGACCCGTATTAGCAGATAAGTCATACGTAAGTAAATGTTTAATGTATGTTGCCTGTTAAGATCGAGATCAATATCTTGGCATATCTACAAGATGCATAAGTCTTGTACCACATAATCTTAGGTAAACATGGATAACATAGACAAACTATGAATGAATACTCATGGCTTGTATGTGTGGACTCATAAGTCTAGCATATGTTTAAAAGTAAGTGAACGTAGGATGTATGTGATAAAATGATGTAACAATAAAAGGTTAAGTAAGAGTGAGAAACATACTAAATGGCCAAGTGCATTGGCATATGATGAAATGAAAATTCACGTGAATGGGTGAATAATTATGAAAAGCAAATGGGTTAAAGTTAATGAATATGGTGACAATATGATAGAGGCTAAGGTGAAAGATTATAGCAATATCAAATGATCCGAAGTAAATGTTACCCAAACATACTCACCTATGAGAGTGTATAGCTAATGATGAGACTAGACTCTATGAACACTATAACAAAAGTATTGAAGTTAATGCATACTTAATACTAATGATGAGATGAAAAATCATCTAATGATCTAAGATGTACCATGATGTATGAGTTGAATGCATTGACACTTTATACTAAGCACCGATAGGCTAGCTATGAGTGGTGGTTCCTTCCTTCAGGAAGGGCAGAGTTTCACATAACTCTCATGAGATGAGACTATCTGGCATGTCGGGTATGGGACTCCGTATATCTCTTAGTCTTTGAAACTATATTGCTAATATATGGATCTAACAGGGTTCAATTTCCGTATATATGCTAGCATGTTTTGGTTCACTTTGCCTGGTGATTCCATTTGTTTTGTTGTGTGGGGATTACACACTGGAATTCATGATGCTCACATGATCTATGTTGGTTAAGGTTAAATTTCCCAAATAAAGAATGAGGCCAGCCTCAACAAATGCACATAGTGAAATGAACGATACCAAATGTGTTTGGATAGGATAAGCACGAGGTGAGCTAGACTTATGTAATAACACTAGGTTATTCTTTGTCATTGCACAACAAACCCTATGAGAGTCTTAAACTACATCCTAGGTATAACCAGTAGCTGCACTAGTATATGAAAGAATGAAATTGAAGTGTGTATCAATGAATGAAATAGACTTGTGTTTTGTAAACTAGGATCCCTAGTTGAGGCTCCATATGTTGAGCCCTTATTTTTGGAATTCCAAATGTCAAGTCCATGATTCCAAGGTCTCATGGCAGATGAAAGAATGATATGAAGTACGTGATATGATATGTGCCATATGTTATGTGCTGCTTGTAAAATGATAAGAATGATGATGCATGTTACAATCATGGTATGAATTTTCTAATCAAAATTTGACAAGTCCATTGATTTTCCTAATCCAAATGTGGCAAGTCCACTGACTTTCCTAATAAAAATTAGGCAAGTCCACTGACTTTTCGAATCCAAATTTGGCAAGTCCACTAACTTGACTTTCCATAATTCATATCGTTACGAGAGAGCTCTTCGTAACCATGCATGTCCTTTGTGTGTGCTTGCATATGCCTATACTTAGTATAAATGTGTACTAATCCCATAAAACTCTATACTTTTATGTGCAGGCACATGCACAGGAGGATGATACGACACTGCAGTTATCCGGACGTAGATTATTTATCCGGACTTGGTAGTCCCTCATGATTTCGAGGATGCTTTCCCATTATATTCGATATTAGATATAGGTTTGAGTTAGTGGAGTATGTTCCACTAGTTTTCTTTCTCATTTTTTTTCCAGACATTGTATTGGTGCCATTTTTGAAAGTATACATTTAGTACAATATGTAACTATTTCTTTCATTTATTGATCTTAATAATATATGGTTGATTGTAAACGCTTATGAGTTTAAGTAGAATTTCTTATATGAAAGTTAGGTAACAAAAAGTTCAAATTTTCCGCAAAAATAATCATAGATGAAGTAACGATGATGTATCTAGGCTTGTTTGTAACATCTGAGAGGTTAACGACGTTGGTCATGTCTGGGATCTAAACTCATGTTGTGATAAAGTTGGTCTCAGAGCCTTAGGTTAAATTCCGAGGATAATAAGTTCAATTCAACCACGTTGAGTAGCTTCCAAGTCATGGTAGTGAAGTGCACCACTATCCTGAATTAGAGACTACATGATGCATAGGAAAACGTCCCTTCATCTTATCTTACCATGCCTTCTCTAATGTCTTATTTCTTTGTGTTAAGAGAGTATATAACATCAACTCTTAAGATTCAGAAAGATGAATATGAGGAGAAATGCAAGCGAACGATGGGAAGGCCAGTAAGTTCGTGAAGGGAACTACAACCTCAACAATAACTTCAACTGAGGTAACCATCGTAAGAGAAACAATCGAAGTGGGCACTATGTTCTACCTCTAAAATGGGAAGCAGCTCCTAGGGATGGTGGAGGTAGTATGGATCGAGTTGAAGATATGCTGCAAAAGATGATGAGGAGGTTTGATGCTAGTGATGCTCACGCCAAGGAGTTGAGAAGGGACTTAGCTAATGATGCTCATATAATCTCAATCAAGCATATTGAGTTTCAATTGGCCCAATTGTCTACTAGTATGAACCCACGTCAACCGTGTACGCTTCCTAACAATTCTCTCAAAAATTAAAAACATTATTAACATTGTATGGAAGTCACTAATCGAGGAATAAGCAAACCATTGATACACCTATGTCGTATGGCTTTGAGAATGAGGTAAGAAGAGTAGATGATTGTAGTACAAGCTAGTGAT
>JAKWIY010002086.1:0-11002 GCA_027704805.1 Solanum corneliomulleri | reverse complement strand
GGCGGTGAACTCCTCCACCGACGTGAGGAAGTAGTAATAGGGTGAGGAAGGGGAGAATGAACCAGTGCAAAATGAGGAATTTCCACCCCAACCTACCCCGAGATGATCAATCAGGTTCTCGCTTATCTTAGTGGGTTGTCTGATCAGGGTCAGCACCCTCCAGTGTTTTCTGCACCAACACCTCTGGTTCCAGAGGTACGACATTGCCCTGTTGAGGCTCCCCGCATGGATGCCTCATTGGAGATAGGCACGTTTCCTCGTCTGACTACGGGGCCCATAATGACAAATGATCACATGAACTTTGTGTGTAAGTTCTTGAAAATTGAAACCTCCTGTCTTCAAGGGTGCTGAATCTGAGATGCCTACGATTTTTTGGTTGACTATCATGAGCTACTACACAAAATGGGTATAGTAAACGGTTTGGTGTTGAGTTCGTGAGTTATCAGTTTCAAGGGAACGCCAAAATGTAGTGGCGGTCACATGTTGAGTGTCAACCAACCAGGCAACCACCTATGACTTGGGCCTCATTCTCTAGCTTGTTTATGGAGAAGTATGCCCCCGGACTTTGAGGGATAGGAAAAGAGATGAATTCTTGAGCCTAGAGCAAGGTAGGATGTCGGTTAATGCATATGAGCTAAGTTTCGAGCTTTATCAAGGTATGCCACTCAACTCTGTTTCAGTCCACAAGAGCGGATTCGCCAATTTTGTAAGGGGTTGAGATCAGAGTTGCGGATTTCGGCCTTACAGGTAGCGGCTACAGCAAAATCCTTCCAAGAAGTGGTAGACTTCGTGATAGAGGTGGAAGGAGTGAAGCCCGATGACTTCACCTCGACATCGACATCAAAAAGGTTTCGAAAGGGGGGTGAGTTTAATGGTTCTTACTCGAGAGGACAGGGTTCCGGAGGTTACTCAATCCGACCAATTCAGTCTTCACTACAGACTGGAGTTGGGGGTCCACCTCAGACCGGCCAACACTTCTCTGAGAGACCTCTACTTGACTCTAGAGAGTGTTATGGATGTGGGGAGACTGGACATATTAGGAAAAATTGTCCCAAACAGAGTTAAAGACCCCCAATAGCTAGAGGTAGAGGTGGTCATGGTAGAGGCCGTTATTCTGGAGGACGTGGTGGTCGAGGTAATGGTGGTCCCCAAAACGGCAGAGGTGATGGGAAAACTGGAGCCAGTACATCACAACATGGTAGGGGCAACGGACAAACAAACGAAAGGGCCCATTGTTATGCTTTCCCTGGGAGATCAGAGGCGGAGACATCTGATGCTGTCATCACAGGTAATCTTCTGGTTTTGTATTGCATGGCTTCTGTATTGTTTGATCCCGGATCCACATTTTCTTATGTATCTTCCTCATTTGCTAATGGTCTAAATTTACATTGTGAATTACTTGATATGCCTATTCGTGTTCTACTCCACTCCGGTGGGTGAGTCTGTGGTAGTTGAAAAGGTAATAGGTCTTGTTGGGTGAACTTTGTGGGGGAGCCAACACTTATGTAGATTTGGGTATCTTAGAAATGGTTGATTTTGATGTAATTCTGGGTATGACTTGGCTTTCTCCGCAATTTGCGATCTTGGATTGTAATGCTAAAACGGTGACGTTAGCCAAGCCTGGGACAGATCCGTTAGTGTGGGAGGGTGACTACACTTCCAATCCGGTGCGTATCATCTCTTTTCTTCGTGCTAAGAAAATGGTTAGTAAAGGGTGTTTAGCTTTCTTGGCACATCTCAAGGATGACACTACTCAGTACCCTCGATTGAGTCGGTTTACGGTAGTCCGTGAGTTTTTGGATGTGTTCCCTGCAGATCTTCCTGGTATGCCACCAGATAGGGATATTGACTTTGCATCGACCTTGAACTGGGCACTCGCCCCATTTCTATACCCCCTTATAGAATGGCTCCCGCGAGGAGTTGAGGGAGTTAAAGGCACAACTTCAAGAGTTGTTGAGCAAAGGCTTCATTAGACCAAGTGCATCTCCTTGGGGTTCTCCGGTTTTGTTTGTGAAGAAGAAGGATGGTAGTTTTCGGATGTGCATAGACTATAGACAAAATGAACAAGGTAAATATTAAGAACAAGTATCCCCTTCCTCGCATTGATGACTTGTTTCGATCAGAGTACAAGGTGCTTGTGTCTTCTCTAAGATTGACTTGAGATCCGGTTATCATCAATTGAATATACGGGCAACGGATTGTCCAAAGACTGCTTTTCGTGGGCATTACGAATTTGTAGTGATGTCTTTTGGTCTTACGAATGCCCCTGCCTGCGTTCATGAGTTTGATGAACGGGATTTTTAGCCATATTTGGATCTCTTTGTGATCATATTATTGATGATATACTGATATACTCTAAAAATAAGGAGGAACATGAGGAGCATTTGAGAATGGTATTGGAAATGTTGAGGGAGAAAAAGCTTTATGCCAAGTTCTCTAAGTGTGAGTTCTGGCTAGATGCAGTGTCCTTCTTGGGGCACGTGGTTTCTAAGGAAGGAGTGATGGTAGATCCTTCTAAGATTGAGACAGTGAAGAATTGGGTAAGACCCACTAACGTGTCAGAAATAAGAAGTTTTGTTGGGTTAGCTAGCTACTACCGCCGATTTGTCAAGGGGTTCTCTTCCATTGCTTCCCAATTGACGAACTTGACCAGCAGAAATGTTCCATTTGTATGGTCGGATGAGTGTGAGAAAGCTTCCAGAAACTCAAGACCTGTGTTGACTACTGCACCAATTCTCACCTTGCCAGTGAAGGTAAGAATTTCATTGTCTATTGTGATGCATCCTATTCGGGTTTGGGTGCAGTGCTAATGCAAGAGAAGAATGTGATGCTTATGCTTCAAGACAATTACAAGTGCATGAACGTAACTATCCAACTCATGATTTAGAATTGGCCGCGGTAGTGTTTGCATTAAAGCAATGGGACACTATTTATATGGGGTTAAGTGTGAGGTCTATACGGATCATCGTAGCTTACAGTATGTCTTTACTCAGAAAGATTGAACTTGAGACAGAGGAGATTGATGGAACTACTGAAGGACTACGACATAACTATTTTGTATCATCCGGGGAAGGCGAATGTTGTAGCAGATGCTTTAAGTAGAAGGCGGGAAGCATGGGAAGTCTAGCTCACTTGCAAGCTTCTAGACGCCCATTGGCTAGAAAAGTTCATATTTTGGCTAACTACCTTATGAGATTAGAAGTAAATGAGAAGGGAGGATTTTTAGCTTGTGTGGAGGCAAGATCTCCTTCCTTGACAAGATTAAGGGAAAGCAGTTTAATGATGAGAAATTGATCCGATTCGAGATAAGTGTTGCAAGGAGAGGCTAAAGAAGCAACAATCGACGAGGAAGGTGTTTTGAGGATTAAGGGAAGGGTATGTGTACCCCGCGTTGATGATGTGATCAACACTATTCTGACAAGGCTCATAGTTAAAGGTTATTCTATACATCCGGGTGCAACAAGATGTCGTGACCTAAAGTAACACTTTTGGTGGAGTAGAATGAAGCGTGATATTGTTGAATTTATCCCAAGTGTCCAAAAATCACAAAATTGTCAATAGTAAAGATGAAACACTAGAGGCCCGGAGGAACACTCCAGAGTATGCCCATTCCGGAATGGAAATGGGAGAGAATCGCAATGGACTTCGTGGTCGGTCTTCCAAAGACGATGGGTAAGTACGACTCTATTTGGGTGATTGTTGATAGGTTAACTAAGTCGGCTCATTTTATTCCGTTAAGGTGACTTACATGCCGAGAAGTTAGCCAAGATCTATATCTCAGAAATCGTTCGATTGCATGGGGTTCCACTACCCATCATATCAGATAGAGGTACGCAGTTTACTTCTAAGTTTTGGAAAACCTTGCATGCGGAATTGGGTACTAGGTTGGACCTTAGTACCGCGTTCCATCCTCATCAGACCGATGGTCAGTCTGAGCGAACGATTCAAGGTTAGAGGATATGCTTCGTGCTTGTGTGATAGAATTTGGTGGTCACTGGGATAACTTCCTACCCTTAGGGGAGTTTTCATACAATAATAGTTATCAATCAAGCATTGATATGGCCCCATTTGAAGCATTGTATGGTAGGAAATGTAGGTCTCCCATTGGGTGGTTTGATGCATTTGAGGTTAGACCTTGGGGTACTGACCTTTTGAGGGATTCAATAGAGAAAGTGAAATCTATTCAAGAAAAGCTTCTAGCGGCGCAAAGTAGGCAAAAATAATATGCAGATCGAAAGGTTAGAGACTTAGAGTTCATGGAGGGTGAACAAGTCTTGTTGGAAGTTTCGCCAATGAAAGGGGTGATGCGGTTTGGTAAAAGAGGTAAGCTAAGTCCGAGGTACATTGGGCCATTTGAAGTACATAAGCGAGTAGGGGAGGTGGCTTATGAGCTAGCCTTGCCCCCAGGGCTGTCCGGACTACATCCGGTATTCCATATGTCTATGTTGAAAAGATACCATGGGGATGGAAACTACATTATCCGTTGGGATTCAGTTTTGCTTGATGAAAATTTGTCTTATGAGGAGGAGCCTGTTGCTATTTTAGATAGAGAAGTTCGCAAGTTGAGGTCAAGGGAGATTGCATCCATCAAGGTGCATTGGAAGAATCGACCGGTTGAAGAAGCCACTTGGGAGAAGGAGGCAAATATGCAAGAAAAATACCCACATCTGTTTAAGGATTCAGGTACTCCTTCCCGCCCTTGTTTTTCTTCTTGTGATCGTTCGAGGACGAACGATGGGTAAATTGGTATCTATTGTAATGACCTGTTTAGTCGTTTTGAGCAGCAGATTTTATTTCTGGAAAACTGGCTGAAACGACGGACCCCACGACGGACCCCACGACGGACCGTCATGGTCACGACGGACCGTCGCAGGGTCTCGTTTCAAAACACTTAGAAATTCTGAAATTGGGTACTGAAAATCGACCCTCTGAACTTCGTGACGGACTTGCAGGACGGACCGTCACAGGCGTGACGGACCGTCACAGACCCTTGGTGGAAATTTGGGTCTCTGAACCTTGCGACGACCTGCAGGACGGACCGTCGCAGGCACGACGGCCCGTCACACGTTGCGTAATCCCGGTCTGGTTCGGATTTCTTTACACGTTTTAAGGGACGTTTTGGACTATTCCTACTTTAATTATAAAGTTAGAGGGTTAAGGATTAGAAGTCTAATTACTTGGGGGTTAAAAGAGGTGACCTTAAGTTAATTAGTGGGTTATTATTGCCATATTTCATTCTTAATTATATGTTAATTAGGGTAAAAGAAAGAGGGTTTGAATAAAAGTAAATAGAAAGAACAAGAGAGAGGGAGAGAGGATCGATCGAACGAGAAGAAGAAGAAAGCTTTGGGGAAAATTCTTGCTTGATCACTAGTCTTCGGTGGAGGTAGGTTATGGTTGTTTTACGATATTCGTAGTGGACTCTTAATAGGGAATAATATGTATTGGTGGTATTGTAAACCTGTCTATATGCTTAATTGTATGCTTGCATGAATATGATTATGTGACTTTGATAAAACAAGCATGATGAAATCCTTTGAATCCCAAATCTTGAAAGAAACTTTAATCTCCTTATTAACGATAATGCCTTAGTATAAAAGAAGGCTTGATTAATTAAAGTAATGGGATTGATGATGCCTTGGTATAGAGAAGGCTTGATGAATGGATATAATGAGATTAGTGGATCGGAGTGTCACGTTCCGACACATAGTATTAGTGGATCGGAGTGTCACGTTCCGACACATAGTATTAGTGGATCGGAGTGTCACGTTCCGACACATAGTATTAGTGGATCGGAGTGTCACGTTCCGACACATATAGGGGATCGGAGTGTCACGTTCCGACACATATAGGGGATCGGAGTGTCACGTACCGACACATAGTGGTAGGGGATCGGAGTGTCACGTACCGACACAAGAGGAAGAAAGATAATGAATCTTGAAAGATGATAATATACTCAACATAATGAACTTAATTCCCAAATGAGCATGGTATTGAGGCTTGAGCCCTCATGGATGAACTTAATGGTACTTATTGATGATTATAGTACTTGTTGTTGTGACATGTTGAGTTTATAGTTGATTTATGATATTAAGTGATATATATACTGTTTTCTATTTTGAGTTGGCCGATGATATCTACTCAGTACTTGTGGTTGTACTGACCCCCTACTTTTATGTTTTCTTCTTTGTTATTTGTGTAATGCAGCAAACGTTCCGTCAACTTCAACTCAACAGTAGATCAGCCAATCTTCACTCCCTCGGAAATTTAGGGTGAGCTAACGCGTCTAGCTTGGACTGGATCTTCTTCTTCAAGTCTTGATGCCTTGAACTTCCGGCATGGACTAGCTTTTAGTTTTTTAGTTTCCTAGACATTTTTAGTTTAGTAATTTGATCATAGATGTTCTTATGATGATGACTTCCAGATTTTGGGGATAATAATAATAGTTTTGGATTGTTTTATTAATGAGTTTAAGTCTTCCGCATTATTTTCTGTTGTTATACATTGAAATGTTAAGGTTATATGGGTTGGTTCGCTCACATAGAGGGTAAATGTGGGTGCCAGTCGCGACCCTGATTTGGGTCGTGACATCCAGGGAAGGCTGCCAGCCTTTGCGTTCACAAGAAACCAAGCACCTAGCAGTAAGACTCATAGTGAAACATAAAAAGAATTCTCAAATCAATCACAAGAAGAAAGATGCACAAGTTTCAACCGATGAAACACCTAGTGACACAGACAAAATGATCGTGAGAACAAAAGTAATCCTTGATGAGGAGACAATACAAGAGTGGAAGTCTCTGATCGGAAATCCGGAACATGAAGGCTGCAAATCTGAAAAGTGTGATGAAAGATGGGAAATAGATAGGACATTTTTCCACGGACGGGTGATATCATTCATTTCTCGCATGCATCTTATCCAAGGTATTATATTATGCTTGCATTCATTAAACTCAGTATCAAAATGTGATCTAGATATTTTATTGTATGCAACTTGGAAAGTTATAAATGTATGCAACATAAATAAATGAAAATAATAGCATATACATAATTCCACCAATTCAAGGATACAAAAAATATCATAACATTTCGACAAACTAGCATGTGTATACAAATAATTCATCCAGTATGCAGAACATCGTCAAAGAAAAACAATATCCCCAAAGAGGAAACCACTATAACTCACTAAGGACTGATCATCTTTTTGAAGTATCAAAATGCCTGTTTATGGATCACTTGATATGAACAAAAGTTTACACTTCAAACTGAGGTTTGATTGTAATCATCCCTGACTTTTAGTTCTTCCCTAAAAATAAAAAATGACAAGAACTAGAAAAATGTAAGTTGTATAAGTTAAATAATGGTTACTAGCTAGTAACTACAGCTGGAGTATTTCTTTATCAAAATGAGTAAGATAACAATGAACAAATATTTCATTTTTTTTCATTGTATATCATGTAAAGAGAATATGTCTAGTCGGTGTCTTCAGGCAGAGTATATGTTGACAGGTAATTAACAGTTCTCACAGTGGAAAGGTTCAATTGTAGATTCTGTGGCTGGGGTTTTCCTGTCTCAAAATGTCACCGACAACGTATTAAGGTATTGAAGACTCTATGCAAAAAACTTTTTACAAGGGATTATTATTAAGTTCATTAAGAATCTGAATAGTAATCTCAAATTGTGCTTTTGCAGCTCTGCTTTTATGTCCCTTGCCGCTTAATATCCTTATAATGAAGTCAGTTTCAAATCAACATTCCACAAAAGAAACGGAAAAACCAAGCTGGAGAAATATTACAAAGGAAGTTCTAATATTAAGAACCAGGGGATAATACGAAGAATAAATATTAAGGGGGGAACAAGAAAAAGGAGACAAGATGTTGAATTAGAAAGATTCATATTTTGATCATCTTTGAATAATCATTGGAATTGACTACTTGAAGAAACGAGGATTCAAGGATAAAAAACCATACCTCAATTGTGATGAAAATCCAACGAGATTGATGGAGAAAACTTGAGAAATCCATCTTCTTCCATGGAGCTTTAAAGCTTCATCAATGGAGAATTTAGAGAGAAAATAGGTTTTGTTTGAGTTCAGAGTTTAGCTTTGATTTGTTAGTATAGCGGTTTAAAAAGACTCAATAACCGTCAATAAGTCATCCCTAAATTACCCAAATATCCCTGCACTTATTAGACATTTTAACCAATTCAAATTTGACTTAAAAATGACGCGATCAAAACAAGGAGTTTACTACGCGTCGCGGAGGCATTTTTGAATCCTGTTTTATGGAAAATTTCGAGACTGAATGGTTCGTACAGCCCCGCATTACATGGAAAAATTTTGCCCACTTCAGCGCTAGCTACGCAACATAGCCACTGTTCAATCTTGGCTGGCGCGGCAGCTTGGCTATCCCATGTTTGTGTCCTCCTTGGGGACCCTTAGGCTGGTCCCCGTGGTGTCGTTCTCAGACATTTCGACCCTTTAAATGTACGTCTATTCATAGGAACCATATTTACTCAATTTCACCCTCAAAACCATCCCCCAAAACTTCACTACAAAACACTACGACACACTAGTTCAACTTCGATTAGTTTCTGAACGTCTTGGATGTTCTTGGACGTTTGACCTCCAAATGATACCAAACTTTATATAATGCCTTTAAAGACAATTATAAACCTTTTTAAGACTTTAAAACATCATGATACACATGTTAGACTCTATTATAACGTAGCTCATTTTTAGGGTTGTTACAAATGGTTACAACAATAATAGTTGTGAAGGTGGAGTTTTGGAGGTTATGATTATTTCATAATTGGAGGAAAGTAATTGATATAATGGTTGAGAGTAACTTCTCAAATAAAACCTATCAAGAAATGCGGGCTTAAACTTCTCCCAATAGAGTCGACCCGCATCCTTTGGCCTCCATTCTTTCCATTCGTTATACCACACTTGAGCCGCACCTTTCAATTGATAGGCGGACAATACTGCCTTTCCAATGATGTAACTCCCATGATCATCAACACCTTATAGAAATCATCGATAAAATCGTTAGGATCTTTCTCAACCTTAAAACCATGAAACTCCAGAGGGTTTATTCTTGTGAAGTCCCTAACTCTTTAAGCCACTGAATTCACATTAGGGTTTACGGGATCTACTACCTCCCTATTTTCTTGGGCCATCATAGCTTGGAACAATACTTGAAAAAACCCTAGAATTGACGTTTGTAACATGCTTGGCCAAAGGATCGCCTATAAATTGAGGGGCTTGAGGATGACCTAATTGTTCCTCACTCTCCCTCACATTTATTCCAGCATAATCTCTGCTAGTAGTCATATACCGAATAACATAGGATAAGGATTAGGAGAGATACATTATAAAGTTAAACTCTATCACACGTCTTAGGACAAAAAAAGTGGAGTTTCCTAATCATCTTGTAGCCTCTTATCCATAAATATGACGCGCTTCACACTCACGAACAAGACTCTACTAGATGTGACTTATGACACATTCTAGGACTATTCTAAACCTTGTGCTCTAATTACTAAGTTTTTTACGACCTAGTGGTACAACCTAGGTGTAACATAATGTATAAAACCCCAAGTACTCCATACAGAAATAGAAAATAAGAGTAAAAATCGTCCAATTCCAAAACATTTTATAAACCGACTAACAGAAGTCTAAGATCTTGTCTCATGATAGCCATCTAATGAAGTGGAATGAAATTCAACCTAGTTCATACATCATGTAAAAATAAGAAAATACATAAAATAAACTAGATAATGAAAATGTGTCCTTGAAGAATAAAGACTCATCAAAGATCAGAATCAATTAAACACCAACCACCCACAAAACTGAACACCCAGAATATCGTACCTTACATTTGGAAAAATTGTAGGAAAGAGTATGCATTAGTAAAAAACAATGTATAAGTATTATTTCCATGCATACAAACATTTTAAAACTTGATAAAAGGGACATTTCATTTCATGACATGCAATTGACAAGGGTAACAAGCCGCTAAAGTCGCTAAAGTAGTGATAAGATTTCATTGAAATTGTTTGTTTGGAAATTTCATCATATAAAAGAATTGTAAAACATAAGTCATAACTCATGATCAATGCAAGCCAACATCATCTTTAAAATCTTTGAACAATACGGGATGCTTATTTAAGCATAGGTTAGCTCATTATTAATCTTATTGTGGTAATTATCCTTAACCGACAAGAGGCCATGTGAGCTATTACATGATCCTCCGTGTTCCCACACCAAAAAGGGTTGGTTACTTGACTAAGGTAGAACCATTAACTCTTAGCTTAGGTGGATCCACTAGTTAAGCATCCTAATGGGATCACATAGTTTATGACATAAGGAGATTGTTACTAGAAACCCAACCTTTGTATGAGAGAACTTCCATATGAAGAGATTGCTTCTATAAACCCGACCTTTCTACTGAGAGCTTCCATCTCACTACAATATCCACTCGGTGCTAACCATGAATCCCACAAAATAGTTATTAACTTTTTATTTATCTCATAGTAAATGGAAAGGTTCCCTTGGACAACCAAACCAAGTTAGTTTCATTAGGATAGCTCCTTAGATCATGCACAAGAAAATCTTTTAGCGTCCATGATCTTTTATTATAGCTTTTAATCGTTGATTCAACTAGGTGAGAAAACCTTTAACCCTAAGAATCCTTATTCTGTGAGAAAACATTTCACATCATGCTATTATTTATTTATGAGAATGTCCTTTCAACAGCACAACGACAACATCATCATTGATACTTTACTCTCAAAGCACCATTACAACTTTTGCATAAAATTTATTAAACAATGCATAAGTCCATCATTCACCTCTTAAGGTCAAAGTCCACTTTCAATCATAAAATCATAGAATACACGATTTAGATCTGAATTTCATCATAAATACATGTAAGCTTGTTATATATGCTTAATTTCATAACACCTTCATTCACAATGAAAACCCACACTATGTCATCATAATTGG
>JAKWIY010002085.1:0-11076 GCA_027704805.1 Solanum corneliomulleri | reverse complement strand
GCATGCCCCCCTTTGATTAATCTTCTAGTAAGGAAGAGAGAAATTGGGAAATTTGAGAAATGGATTAATTTTGATTATGTGGTAGGAATTGAGTGTTGTGTTGTGAGAGAGGTTCTATTGGAAACATCTTGTTAGGGGTAACATTGCGTACACACAATCCTCTTTAGACCCTCTTAGACTCGATTCTACATTAATATGTTTTTACTACTAGAATATTATATTGAGCAAGACTTCATTAGCATAAGTGATGTTGATGTTCAAAAAATTGATCATAAATATTGAACAAAGAGTGATGTTCAAAAAAATGATCATAAATCTTGACAAATTGACTTACAAAAACTTAAGGTGATCGTCAAAATTTTGTCCACAAAAATATGGATGTATCGCCAGTTCGCCACAATATTTTCAGCATCAACGAAAATATCATATTGATTGATTTGTCTCTCGATATATTTGACATATTTCTGAAGGAAGTGGAATTGATACACTCCCTACTCTGTCCAGCTATACTTTGTAGTTTTACAAAAAAATCAAATCATTCTTTGCTATTAAACTAAAACTGTGATCTTGACAACTCAATGATATAGTCATGTGTATGTACAAGTTTTGCAGCCCATTTCAATGGAATATTTTTCTTTACTAATCATGAACAGATTGCTTTTTTGGGTTCGAATCTCTCTTTTCAAAAGGGTCAAACACGGTGAAGTTTGGCATTTTAGCTAAGCAACTTTTTGATGAATTAACCAGTTATGGGATAAGGAGTGATTAACTTGTAGAAGTGGTAGCGATGAGAAAGAAAGTCGTGAAGGACACTAGGACAACTATTTGGAATGCTAGTTTATCTTTCAATATTTTCTTAAATTCATTTTAAAAGTTAGTTAACATTTCTTTTTCTTGACATTTTTAAATTGTAAACTTAATGAACTCTTATTACCATTCCATATTCCATTCTAACTAGGAGTTCTTCCTTTTTACACCCATCTTTGTCATCAATAAATTGAAATGTTTTCATCTTTTTAGTTATTCCAATATGTTGTTCGTATATTTATGAGGAAGCATCTCAACTATATTTCTTTGCACTTTTCAATGTTTATTGTTATAACGATATTGTGAAATTACTATGACCATACAAAATAGTAAATTCTTTGAAATTTACTTCTTCTCCATTAAAGTCTCATTTTCCTTAACATGCAAAACAATTTTCTTACTTAAATAGTCTTGCTTATAAAATTAGATATGCCAATGCTTTTTTGTAGATAAAAGAAGGTTGAAGGTATAGTCGATAAGTTGGAAACCTGACATCGAACTATCGTCCACATCTACTTTTACTTGTTTGCACATTCTTAAGTTTGTGACATAACTACTTGAACATGAGCA
The DNA here is from genome assembly GCA_027704805.1 of Solanum corneliomulleri. Classification (NCBI taxonomy): domain Eukaryota; kingdom Viridiplantae; phylum Streptophyta; class Magnoliopsida; order Solanales; family Solanaceae; genus Solanum; species Solanum corneliomulleri. Next base: position 9,699 of record JAKWIY010002085.1, on the reverse strand, counting down.
GTGTTTCAATGAATACCATATTCCTCTACTATATAAGTCTAATGGTTTGAGGGACATTATTTCTTTAGATTTTCTTAATTACAGTGTATTAGAGTTTTATATCTAAAGAGTGAATCATCGTTGGTCATTATGCATACTGGAGTTCATTGAGAGAATCAACAAATTTAATTCAGGATTACTTCATCTTTGGTGAGCAATAAATCTCTTTTCATACTATACTATAAATTAAATTTTGATTTCATATATTCCTAGACCATCTGCATGTTCGTAGTTGTTAATGGGGATGAAGGTATATCACGATCCAAAACAAGCCGCGAGTGGCACCCACACTTATCCTACTATGTGAGCGAACCAACAAATCTAAACCCCAACATTTCAACCATAGTAAAAAGAATATAATGCGGAAGACTTAAACTCATTAATGAAAATCGATTAAATAACTCCTAAAACTCAATACTTATTATTCCCAAAATCGGGAAGTCATCACCACAAGAACATCTATCCTCAATTTACTATAGCTAAGAGTGTCTAAGAAACTAAAAATAAATAACACTTAGTCTATGCCAGAACTTCAAGGCATCAACACATGAAGAAGAAGATCCAGTCCAAGCTAGAAATATTAGCTCACCCTGAAATCTGGAGTGATGAAGACTGGCTAGAGTCGCGGTTGAGTTGAAGACGATGGCACGTTTGCTGCACTCCACAATTAACAAAGAAAAACAAACACAAGTAGGGGTCAGTACAAAACACAAGTACTGAGTAAGTATCATCGGCCAAATCAAAATAGAAAATAATATATATAAGATAATAACATAAACCAACCAAATACTTAACAGGTGATAGCAACACGCATAAGAATCATTTGCAACAACACCAATCACATCTATGAGGACTCAAGCCTCCACACCATACTCATTTGGGACTTAGTTCTTTAAATTGAGTATATTAGCATATTTCAAGATTCATTCTCTTTAATATCCTGGTGTCGGAACGTGACACTCCGATCCATATACTATCTTGGTGTCGGAACGTGACACTCCGATCCACATATTATCATGGTGTCGGAACGTGACACTCCGATCCATATACTATCCTGGTGTCGGAACGTGACACTCCGATCCATATACTATCCTGGTGTTGAAACGTGACACTCCGATCCATATACTATCATAATGTCGGAACGTGACACCCGATCCTCTAATCTCATTATTTTAGTTCATCAAGCCTTCTTTTATACCAAGGCATCATCATTAACAAAGTAAATTTAATATTCTGGATTCATAGCCTCATCTTCTCAATCCATTACAATTACATAATCATATCATGCGAGCACACAATTAAGCATATAGAAGACTTTACAATACTACCCAACACATATCATTCGCTATTTAGAGTTTACTATAAGATAGTATAAACCATAACCTACATCCACCGAAGAATTGTGATCAAGCAATCTACTTTCCCAAAGCTGCGTTCTTCTTCGTTTTCTCTCTCTGTTGATCGTTCGTTTCTCCCTCTCTTTGTTCTTTCTATTTTTCTTATTCAAACCCTTTTTCTCTTACCCTAATTAGCATATAATTAAGTATAAAGATGGTAAAAGTGACCCACTATTTATTTAAAGGTTGTCCCCTTTTAACCCCCATGTAATTGAATTATTAACATTAATCTACTAACTTTATAATTATAAGCATGAATAGTCCAAAACGCCCCTTAAAACATTTAGCAGAAATCCGACCCAGTCAGGGTTACGCAGCCTGTGATGGCCCGTGGTGCCTGCGACGGTCCGTCCTGCTGCTTCCATCACCAAGTTCAGAGACTCAATTCATTAAAGAGTATGTGACGGCCCATCATGTCTGCGACGGTCCGTCCTGCCATTTCGTCGCGAAGTTCAGAGAGTCGATCTTAGTACCCAAATTTCTAAATTCTAAGTGTTTTGGAACGAGACCCCCTCGACGGTCCGTCGTGCCCATGACGGTCCGTCGTGGGATCCGTCGACCCAGACAGTTATTTCTAGAACAAACTCTACTACTCAAAACGACTAAACAGGTCGTTACAATAGATACCAATTTACCCATTGTTCGTCCTCGAACGATCACAAGAAGAAAAACAAGGGCGAAAAGGAGTACCTGTATCTGTAAACAGGTGTGGGTATCTTTCTTGCATATAAGCCTCCTTCTCCCAAGTGGATTCTTCAACCGGCCGATTCTTCCATTGAACCTTGATGGATGCAATCTCCCTTGACCTCAACTTGCTGACTTCTCTATCTAAAATAGCAACAGGCTCCTCTTCATAAGACAAATTCTCATCAAGCAGAACTGAATCCCAACGAATGATGTAGTTTCCATCCCCATGGTATCTTTTCAACATAGACACATGAAATTCCGGATGCACTCCTGACAGTCCTGGAGGTACGGCCAATTCATAAGCTACCTCCCCCACGCGCTTCAAAACTTCAAAGGGACCAATATACCTCGGACTAAGCTTACCTCGCATACCAAACCGCATCACCCCTTTCATGGGCGAAACCTTCAGCAAGACTTGCTCACCCTCCATAAACTCCAAATCACTAACCTTTCGATATTCATATTCTTTCTGCCTACTTTGAGCCGCTAAAAGCTTTTCTTGAATGCATTTCACTTTATCTAATGATTCCCTCAGAAGGTCAGTACCCCAACGTCTAACCTCAAATGCATCAAACCACCCAATGGGAGACCTACATCTTCTCCCATACAATGCCTCAAATGGGGCCATATAAATACTTGAATAATAGCTATTGTTGTACGAGAACTCTGCTAAGGTTAAGAAGTTATCCCAATGGCCACCAAATTCTATCACATATGCACAAAGCATATCCTCCAACACTTGAATCGTTCGCTCAGACTGACCATCGGTCTGTGGGTGAAATGCGGTACTCAGATCCAACCTAGTACCCAATTCAGCATGCAATGTTTTCCAAAAATTAGAAGTAAACTGCGTACCCCTATCTGATATATTAAAAAGTGGAACTCCATGCAATCGCACAACTTCTGAGATGTAAAGTTTGGCTAACTTCTCTGCATTGTAAGTCACCTTGACCGGAATGAAGTGAGCAGACTTAGTTAACCTATCAACAATTACCCAAATGGAGTCATACTTACCCATTGCCATGGGAAGACCAGCCACGAAATCCATTTCAATTCTTTCCCACTTCCATTCACGAATGGGCATTCTCTGAAGTGTTCCTACGGGCCTCTGGTGTTCATATTTTACTTGCTGAGAATTTGGACATTTGCAATAAAATCAACAATGTCACGCTTCATTCTACTCACCAGAAGTGTTGCTTTAGGTCATGATACATCTTGGTTGCACCAGGATGTATAGAATTCCTTGAACTATGAGCCTCTGTAAGAATAGTGTGAATCAAATCATCGACGCGGGGTACACATACCCGTCCCTTAATTCTCAAAACACCTTCCTCATCGATTTTTGCTTCTCTAGCCTCTCCTCGCAACACTTTATCTCGGATCCGGGATCATTTCTCATCAGTAACTGCTTTCCCTTAATCTTGTCAAGAAAAGAAGATCTTGCCTCCACACTGGCCAAAAATCCTCCCTTCTCATTTACTTCTAGCCTCACAAAGTCATTAGCCAGAGTCTGAACTTCTCTGGCCAATGGGCGTCAGGAAACCTGTAAGTGAGTTAGACTTCCCATGCTCCCTGCTTTTCTACTTAACGCATCTGCCACAACGTTAGCTTTTCCCGGATGATACAAGATAGTGATGTCGTAGTCCTTCAGTAGCTCCATCCATCTCCTCTGTCTCAAGTTCAAATCTTTCTGAGTAAAAACATACTGTAGGCTACGATGATCCGTATAGACCTCACACTTAACCCCATATAGATAGTGCCTCCATTGCTTTAATGCAAACACTACCGCAGCCAACTCCAAATCATGGGTCAGATAATTACGTTCATGCACCTTTAATTGCCTCGAATCATAAGCAATTACATTCTTCTCTTGCATTAGCACTGCACCCAAACCAGAATTGGATGCATTACAATAAACAATGAAGTTCTTTCCTTCCACTGGCAAGGTGAGAATTGGTGCAGTAGTCAACAAATTCTTGAGCTTCTGAAAGCTTTCTTCACACTCGTACGACCATATAAATTGGACACTCTGCTTAGTCAAATTTGTCAATTGAGAAGCAATAGAGGAAAATCCCTTGACAAATCGGCTGTAGTAGCTAGCTAAACAAACAATGCTCCTTACCTCTGTAACATTAGTAGGCCTTTCCCAACTCTTCACTGCTTCAATCTTAGATGGATCCACCATCACTCCATCCTTAGACACTACGTGTCCTAAGAAGGACACTGAATCTAGCCAAAACTCACACTTGGAGAATTTGGCATATAGCTTTTTCTCCCTTAACATTTCCAATACAATTCTCAAGTGCTCCTCATGTTCTTTCTTGCTCTTTGAGTATACCAGTATATCATCAATGAATAACGATGACAAAGAGATCCAGATATGGCTTAAAATCCCATTCATCAAGCTCATGAAAGCAGCAGTGGCATTCGTAACCCAAAAACATTACTAAGAACTCAGAATGCCCATACCTGGTCCGAAAACATTCTGGGCACATTCCGTTGCCCGTATTTTCAATTGATGGTAACCCGATCTCAAATCGAATTTTGAGAAGTACAAGCACCTTGTAACTGATCGATCAAATCATCAATGTGAGGAAGAGGATACTTGTTCTTAACTGTTACCTTATTCAGTTGTCTGTAGTCTATGCACATCCGAAAACTCCCATCCTTCTTCTTCACAAACAAAACAGGAGCACCCCAAGGGGATGCACTTGGTCTAATGAAGCCTTTTCCTAACAATTCTAGAAGTTGAGCCTTTAACTCCCTTAACTCCGCGGGAGCCATTCTATAAGGGGGTATAGAAATGGGGCGATTACCCGGTTCCATGTCAATGCAAAAATCAATATCTCTATCCGGTGGCATACCAGGAAGGTCTGCAGGAAACACATCCAGAAACTCATGGACTACCGAAACCGACTCAATTGAAGGTACTTGGGTAGTATCATCTTTGAGGTGTGCCAAGAAAGATAAACACCCTTTACTAACCATTCTCTTAGCATGAAGAAAGGAGATGATACGAACTGGAGTGTAAGTGTAGTCACCCTCCCACACTAACAGATCTGTCCCAGGCTTGGCCAACGTCACAGTTTTGGCATTACAATATAATATTGCAAAATTTGGAGAAAGCCAAGTCATACCCAGAATTACATCAAAATCAACCATTTCGAAGATAACCAAGTCTATATGAGTATTGCTCCCCACAAAAGTCACCAGACAAGACCTATGTACCTTTTCAACTATCACAGACTCACCCACCGAAGTAGACACACGAATATGCATGTCAAGCAATTCACAAGGTAAATTAAGACCAGTAGTAAATGAGGAAGATACATATGAAAATGTGGGGCAAGGATCAAATAATATAGAAGCCATGCAATCACAAACCAAAAGATTACCTGTGATAACAACATCAGATGTCTCCGCTTCAGACCGCCCGGGGAAAGCGTAACAATGGGCCCTATCGCCTGTCTGCACGTTGCCCCTACCATGTTGTGCTGTAGTGGCTCCAGTTTGCCCGTCACCCCGGCCGTTTTGGTGACCACCATTACCTCGACCACCACGTCCTCCCGAATGACGGCCTCTTCCTTGACCACCTCTACCTCTGACTATTGGAGGTCTGTAACTCTGTTTTGGACAATACCTCTTAATGTTTCCAGTTTCCCCACATCCATAACACTCTCTGGATTCAAGCATCGGTCTCTATGAGAATGACGAAGTCTGGGGATAACCTTTAAACTCAGAGAAATGTTGACCGGTCTGCGGTGGACCCCCAACTACAGTTTGCAGTGAAGAGTGAATAGGTCGGGCTGGGTAACCTCCTGAACCCTGCCCTCTGGAGTGAGAACCATTAAACTCACCTCCTTTATGAAACCTTTTAGATGTCGATACAATGGTGAAGTCATCTGGCTTCACTACCTCCACCTCTATCACGAAGTCTACCACTTCCTAAAATGATTTTGCTATAGCCGCTACCTGTAAGGCTGAAATCGAAATTCTGCCTCAACCCTTCACAAAACGGCGAATCCGCTCTTGTGGACGAAAACAAACTGGGTGCATACCTGGACAATGCACGAACTTAGCCTCATACGCAGTACCGACATCCTGCCTTGCTCTAGGCTCAAGAACTCATCTCTCCTTCTATCCCTGAAGGTCCAGGGGATATACTTCTCCATAAATAAGCTAGAGAATGACGCCCAAGTCATAGGTGATGCCTGTGCGGGTTGACACTCAACATGTGCCCGCCACCACATTTTGGCATTTCCCTGAAATTGATAGGTTACAAACTCCAAGCCAAATCGTTCCACTATGCCCATTTTATGTAGTAACTCATGACAGTCAACCAGAAAATTGTAGGCATCCTCAGATTCAGCACCCTTTTCAATTTCAAGAACTTACTGAAAAGTTCATGCTGATCAATTGTTATTATATGCCCTGTAGTTAAACGAGGAAGCGTGTCTATTTCAAATGAGGCATCCATGCGGGGAGACACATCAGCTGCCTGTTGTACTTCTGGAACCTGAGGTGCTGGTGCAGGAAACACTGGAGGTGTCTGGCCTTGATCAGATAACCCGCTAAGATAAGCAAGAACCTGACTAATCATCTTTGGGGTAGGTTGGGGTGGTAATTCCTCATTCTGTACTTGTTCATTCTCCCCTTCCTCACCCTCTCATACCACTTCCTCAGTCGGTGGAGGAGTCACCGCCCTAGCACTAGTTGGGCTAGATGCTTGTCCTCTTCCTCTAGAGGACGTCCTCCCGCGACCTCTACCACGGCCTCTTGCCACTGCTCCTCTTCGAGCTACAGCCCCAGTGGCTGGCTCAGACTCATCTTGTCTTGCCGGTGTTGGTGTTGGCGCAATTGTTGCTCTAGTTCTAACCATCTGCGAAATAGAGTGAAGATGGTGAGATACCAATTTGTATCACCTAGATACCAATTGGATCCAAGTAATAGCACGAAAGAAAGAAAGAATGGAATTTTCCTAAGGTCCTATAGCCTCTCAAAGAAAAGTAAAGGCGTCCCCCTACCGTTCATTAAGACTCTAGTAGACTCGTTCTTGTGTGATGAGACCAACGAACCTAATGCTCTGATACCAAGTTTATCACGACCCAAAACGAGCCGCGAGTGGCACCCACACTTATCCTACTATGTGAGCGAACCAACAAATCTAAACCCCAACATTTCAACCATAATAAACAGAATATAATGCGGAAGACTTAAACTCATTAATGAAAATCGATTAAATAACTGCTAAAACTCAAGACTTATTATTCCCAAAATATGGAAGTCATCACCACAAGAACATCTATCCTCAATTTACTAAAGCTAAGAGTGTCTAAGAAACTAAAAATAAATAATAGCTAGTCTATGCCAGAACTTCCAGGCATCAAGACATGAAGAAGATGATCCAGTACAAGCTAGAAAAATTAGCTCACCCTGAAATCTGGTGTGATGAAGACTGGCTAGAGTTGCGGTTGTGTTGAAGACGATGGCACGTTTGCTGCACTCCACAATTAACAAAGAAAAACAAACACAAGTAGGGGTCAGTACAAAACACAAGTACTGAGTAAGTATCATCGGCCAACTCAAAATAGAAAACAGTATATATAAGAAAATAACATAAAACCAACCAAATACTTAACAGGTGATAGCAACACGCATAAGAATCATTTGCAACAACACCAATCACATCTATGAGGACTCAAGCCTCCACACCATACTCATTTGGGGATTAGTTCTTCAAATTGAGTATATTAGCATATTTCAAGATTCATTCTCTTTACTATCCTGGTGTCGGAACGTGACACTCCGATCCATATACTATCCTGGTGTCGGAATGTGACACTCCGATCCACATATTATCCTGGTGTCGGAACGTGACACTCCGATCCATATACTATCCTGCTGTCGGAACGTGAAACTCCGATCCATATACTATCCTGGTGTCGGAACGTGACACTCCGATCCATATACTATCCTGGTGTCGGAATGTGACACCCGATCCTCTAATCTCATTATTTTAGTTCCTCAAGCCTTCTTTATACCAAGGCATCATCATTAACAAAGTAAATTTATGATTCTGGATTCATAGCCTCATCTTCTCAATCCATTATAATTACATAATCATATCATGCGAGCACACAATTAAGCATATCGAAGACTTTACAATACTACCCAACACATATCATTCGCTATTAAGAGTTTACTATAAGATAGTATAAACCATAACCTACCTCCACCAAAGAATTGTGATCAAGCAATCTACTTTGCCAAAGCTGCGTTCTTCTTCGTTTTCTCTCTCTCTTGATCGTTCGTTTCTCCTCTCTTTGTTCTTTTATGTTATTATTCCCTCTTCATAACCCTTTTTCTCTTACCCTAATTAGCATATAATTAGTATAAAGATGGTAAAGTTGACCCACTATTTATTTCAAGGTTGTCCCCTTTTAACCCCCAAGTAATTGAATTATTAACATTAACCCACTAACTTTATAATTATAAGCATGAATAGTCCAAAACGCCCCTTAAAACATTTAACAGAAATCCGACCCAGTCAGGGTTACGCAGCCTGTGACGGGCCGTCGTGCCTGCGACGGTCCGTCCTGCTGCTTCTGTCACCAAGTTCAGAGACTCAATTCATTAAAGAGTATGTGATGGCCCGTCATGTCTGCGACGGGCCGTCCAGCCATTTCGTCGCGATGTTCAGAGAGTCGATCTCAGTACCCAAATTTCTAAATTCTAAGTGTTTTGGAACGAGACCCCCTCGATGGTCCGTCGTGCCCATGACGGTCCGTCGTGGGATCCGTCGACCCAGACAGTTATTCCCAGAACAAACTCTACTGCTCAAAATGACTAAACAGGACGTTACAAGGTATTTTCTATATGAGAAACTCAAGAAAATCTTGGCAATTTCGTATTTTAACTATTTTGAAAATATTACGTTATTGACATTTCTTTACCATATTTGATATTTATATACTCCCTAAATTACCCCGAAAACCCTTTTTTTAATGTTTTTTTTTGGGGCCATATAGACCATTTAATTAATTATAAAAACTGAAAATAAAGTTTTGGCCCAAGCCCAACCTAATCTCATTAGGGTAAAGCCCATTTTTATTAACCCTAAGTATAAAATCTATTCTTACTGTGTTGCCACCTTGTTCACGGCTGAATATTACTCTTCTCGATTCTTGTGGGTTGTACCAACTCTATTTTCAGAGGTTCTTATATCTCTTCTTCTCATACAAGATGTGTCAGTCAACCAAGGTAACAAATCCTATCTTTTCCCTTCCTTTATTCATTACTGATGAAGTCGATTCGAAGTAATTTTGATACCTTATAATATTATATACACAAGCCTGGAAGGTTTAAAATGCACTTACATGAAAATTAAGCAAGAGGTGATTACATTTTAAATAATTAATAGGCTAGCCTTTTCTTCGTTTTAGCTCAAGGTTATTATTGTAACTAGATAAGGTTTGTTTATCTTCTATTATAAATAGCACAAACTAGGATTTGTCTTAGGGGTTTGTTTTTGAATGCACATTTAAAGTTTAGGCTACTCTGTGAATTTGGAAAACCT